>JAPYZD010004769.1:0-19859 GCA_030522725.1 Ichneumoninae sp. B BG-2022a | reverse complement strand
TAAAAATTTGTTTCGAACAACTAAAAAAATATTTAATTTGAATAAACAAAATTCTAATGCATTGATTTATTTAAATCTAATAAACCATTTCTCTGGGTGCACCCGCGAGCGACGTTCAACCAACGTCCAACACCAAATATTTATAAACAATGCAATTTTTAAAAATATTGCGCGGCTGCTGAGACCGTTTTTATTATTCCAGATTCCTTTATTATAGTTTTATCTACAGTACTGTAGTGCAGACAGCCTAAGTTTCATCAACATTATTAATTAAAGTGTGAATACAAAAATGAAATAATAAAACTTAGACAATTTAAAGCAATTGCTAATTTAATATTAGATAGAGATGCAGTAGACATGCTGCTTTTATATAAGATTCGAAACAAACTTTTTCAAGGTGAGCATAGCCGAGTGCATAAGAACGTGGAATAGTAGTCCCGGGGTCCCGAGTTCCGACCCCCATTACCGACTAAAAAATTTATTGCGATATTTTCAATGTGTGAAGATAAAAAGCTACAAAAAAGCAATTGTAGGATAACAAAAAAGAACTTAAAAGTCACGCAGATCGATCAAACAAAGATGTTATTGCGTATTAATATTTTCCATTCAACGTGGCTGGACATCGACAGCCAACATTGGGCTAACGTCGTATGATAACGTAGGGCCGATGTTATCATCCCAATGTTAACTGGTAGTCGGGCTTACATCGACGACCAGAGTCGGGTCTACTTTGTAACTCACGCGGTCATAGTTGGTCCAACGTCAGCCCGGCTCTAAAACCGCATCTGGGTAGATTCAGAAAAAAACGTTGACTTTTTCCGAAAACTGCGAAATTTTTTTCCAGAGAGATTTCTGATAAATTTTCCCAAAATAAGATGAAATTTCAGACATATTCAGAGAAATATTTTCACCAGGGCCTCAGTTAATTACGCAGTAGAAAATTAAAGGGTTTTACTGTCGATCGGACTAAAAGAAAAAACGATTTGTCTGGTAAAAAAATTGAGGGAGCTCACTCTAATCACTGGATCACTGATAAGTGCCAACAAAAGATATTCCAAGTACCACCGTATTGTGCAATAAGAACGAGGAGCTCTCGAACACGCTCCGGGCAGCATCAGATTATACGGAGAAGGAGAGAACGTCACAGCGTCGAAGGGGCAAGAGACGAAGCGAGAGAAGTGTTACCGACGACGACGACGACAACGACGACGAGCAACAAGTTGCCTCCCCTAGCCACGATTCTCGCTTCTCCGCTACAGAGCAGCATCAACTCACCTTCAGCCCACCTCTACTCCAACAACAGTGGACTTCTATAGTTCAACCGTTTGACATTAATTCATTTTTGAACGTCCCTCAAGCACTCGCTTCGCTTCGTTTCTGCCTTTCATTCAAACGACTTATATTAATAGGCTGCAATTTTAGGTTTTCTAGTGATTGCACCTGTAACTACTCCGCTAATTAATGGATGCCTAATATACTAATATCTGATTTTTCCAACATTCATGAATTGTCTACAATTTCTTGGTGCGATAATAAACAGACACAATATTATAACTTCTGCGCATATATTTGCGATGAGGACCATTCGTCTATGATAAATTCCGTTGTTCGATTTTGGCTTTCTCGTAAAGGAAGCTATAATTAAAATTTTCACTAAAAAAATTAAGGTCCATTATAAGAGAGCGATATGAAACTTTCAATTTTCAATTTTTTTAATTGTATTTTTGACTTAAGTATGAAAAAACCACAAAAATAATTTCTACATCTCTTAAAATTAAGGCAATTTTCAATCTAACCGTTTAACCGCTACATTGTAATAGAGAGGCAACACATCGGTTTCTTTTATGAAACTTTGTTTACTTCGGGCTGTATATCGAATTGTGGTCACGGTCTTATAGGCAGGTCTGGACACTCCTATACCGCCCCCATGTAGTCAGTTCCCGGAAAGAAATGATCTTACATGTTCATAAATGGATCAGATCCGATCGATCATATCTGATCAGATAAGAGCAATTGCGAGATCTGAGCATATATGAACATATCTGACCATACTTGGACAGATCTGATCAGATATGGTCATTCTGGCGACCATAGATAAACAGATTTGATTATATTTGACTGAAAAATTGTTAAAAATAAATTTTAACTATGGATTTTCCTGTGAAACAACATTTTTCAGGGGAAAACTCATATTTGTAATTGTCAGTAAACGGGAATCGAACACAGAGCTATAGCGTGTTTAACCAAGTCACTTACCATTCGGTCACGAAGACCTTTGTGTTAAAGTATCAAAATAAGAAGTACACAAGGGACGCCTGAATGAAAACTGGACTTGGAACACTTTTCTTTTTAGATAATAATAAACAATCTTCACTTCAACCATACAATTATTCGTTATGATTCACGCGTAATGCTTAGAAAATGTAAATTCCTTACGTTTATCAATACATATCATTCACGAGGATGCGAAAATAAACTTGTTCAAATCTGACACCAGATAGCCGATATGTTCAGACATGTTCAGGTATGATCAGATATGAATTCATATCTGAACAGATCTGATCATACGGAATCATATCTTACCATATATGAAACACGATCTTATCGGGCGCGGACTTATATATGTTCTGATCGCATATGATCATATATTACCCAATCAGATTCATATCTGTTACAGATATGGACATATACATGTCATATATATGTCTGTATCAGAAATGGACATATATGATCAGAAATGATCATTTTTTCCCAGCTTGTGCCGAAAATGAAGCCGGTCAATTCAGGTCGAATTATGATTATTATTCTGTCCGAGCATGCCCAATACGTTGAAACTCAGAGTGTCGTGTAGTAATCGTATGCCATAAAATATTATTTACCCATGACAATGCGATACTATTCACAGCAAATAAACGAAAATGTGAAAAAGCAAACTGCCGTTAAAAATAAACAGGACAAGTTTTATACCACATCATTAATTGGAATAATATATTCATTTAGACATTGAATAGTTTTGCTTCGTTTTTAAGACTACCTACAAAATTCGAATTTGATCATTACTTTTATTTATTTTTTTTTATTTTATGGAATAATAAATCCATGGGTTAGTAATTTGGTTGTAATCATTGAGAAGAGAAACGAGAGCGCGGTGCGCATACGTGTACACAGGCCCATGTTTGCTTAAATGTTGACACGCTTTGGCCCGGCGAGTGACCAGACCGACCCATACGACCGTGATTGTGGTTGTGGAATGAGTCCTCGAAGAACCAAGTTCGACATTGGTTATGTTATGAACATAACTAATGTGCGACGTAATTAGTTAAATCGTACGTCGATAACGGATCTGTGGGCTTATTTCATAATAAAACATTGCGTGTCGATGCTTCGTTAATAGTAAAAGTGACTTAGTCAACGAAAAATTCGTTTCTGTGTCATTCATATATCACATTATGCCCTTACGATCAAAAGTAGCAGGTCTATCACGAAATAAACAAACAAAATTATTTTACATAAATATCTGTTTATTGGATCCAAATAAATATTACTAAACAATAACAATAATACTATTAAACGTATAAATATATTAGAAATTAATAAACGCTCTGTTAGATGATGAAGCAAATAAACATTTTTCGTCCTTAATAAATTCCCCTTGATTGGAATAAACTTTTTTCTGGGGGTGGGCATGGGCATGGGCGACAACGAGGGGCGAGGGTTGGCGCGAGGGTGAGGGCTAGGGCGAGGGCGCGGGCGCGAGCAAGGGTGAGGGCGGGGGTTAGAGCGAGGGCAAGGGTAAGGGCAAGGGTTACGAGCTTAGGCACGCGTCTCACCCGTCTCTTTGCCCGTAAGACAAAAAGACGACTGAACTGGATTTCGGTGGTGTGAGCTGACTAGGGTGACTTTTGTTGTATCCCATGTTCTCGAAAACGACAAAATAGTACTTTGTGATTCTAGTGCGAAAAAGCGGTATTTTCGACGAAGGTTGGGAAGTTGGCCGCACGAGCCGGATCGAGAACTACAACTTTTGTAAAACTAGAATCTCTAATAAACATAAAGAAGGATACAACTAGATGTAAGATGATCGGTAATTTCCCATAAATACTAGGGACATATAAGAACAGTAGTACACATTCAATTCAATCGATCTATATCAACCTTGGATCGAACATGGCGTCTTGATCCCTGATTCGAACGAATACATCACACGATCCACACTATTCATTATTTTTGTACAACCATTTGTAATCAGCAATAGTTTTTTTTTTTTATTTTTCTTGTTATTAAATCATACAATGAATTTAAAGAAAGTGTAAATCCCAACTTGAATTAATTTTTGTTTGCCATCGTTCCTCTCGGGTCAACTTCGTCGTCAGGAACAGTTTCGGGAGACAACATCGACGTACCGACAGGTATAACTGGGACTTACAACCCCAGCAAGCGCCTCGCCAAAATTATAGTGAGCTCCCGCGTCGGTTACCCCGAACATAAGTTGCCCTCACCGAAAAGACCTACTTAAAACCATTGCAAACTACTGCTGGCAATATCCAGTGGTTAACTACTTATAAACTACTGCACCCAGAAAAAAATTTATTCCAATCAATAAAATTTATTGGGGACGAAGAAAAATTCTAATATATTTATTTGTTTGATACTATTATTCTTTTTATTAACTAATATATGGCCGTGTTTTGCCTCGGTGTCAAATATATAATTTCTTTGGCGCGAATAAATATGTATTCAAAATTGTATTTTCAATCATTCGATTTCTTTGTGTCGAATAAACATTTATTTTAAAGTACAAATCAATAAATAGTCACTCCGAATAATTTTTTTTTAATGAAAGGAAAGCCGTTATTCGAATCTCATAAAGATTTTGTTAAGGAAACGAAACATTTCTTTTATCTTAATAAAACATCATTTGAAGATCGAAATTTATTTGATTTGAATAAATCTTTTTTGTGGGGGTGAACTACTGCCCAGTGCTAAATTGGCGGACTCAGTCCGATTAAAATAGTCTGAAACGACCAGAAATGTGATTTTTACCTGGCTTCCGGATGTGCATGTGTGTGTGTGAGAGAGAGTTGCATCGGTTAAAATGGCTATACCTCGGAAACAGTTTGAAATACACCGAAAAAAATATCATTGATTCAAGAACAATTGGCTTACGGGCTGCCAAAGAAATAAAAAAGTTGTTTCAATTCTACTCTGAATTCGTACAATTTCATACCGGATTGAAACGATAACATGTCACCTTCACAGTTTTGCCGTCGTTGTTTCAATATCATATGAAATAGCAAGAATTGAAAGTAGAATTGAAACAATCATTTTTTTTCGGCAGCCAGCAAGCGAATTTTTTCCCGCGTACTACCGCGTGGCAACTCGCTCACTTCTGACCAATGACTACTACGCATGCGCAATCCGGTTTCATCGCTCCCTAGGGACGAAAACGGTTAATTTCCGCCCGGCGGATGTAATGAAAACCGGGCTGCACATACGTCCATGGCAGTGGGATAGAAATAAGCACTTTTTTGCGACCTTCTCACATGCACGCAATGAGGTTATTTGTTAAGCGAAATCGGGAAAAAGCATCGCATGCTCCACGGTAGCGAGCGTAATTTTCTTCGCTTCGCTCGGGCAGCACACCTCACACTCAGCGGAAAATCACGCACTTCCTTCCCTCGTAGCACAATAAAATATTGACCCTCTCTATGACTTCTCACGGTTGTCGCACAACCGAGTTTTCTGCGCATTCATACGATCCTTTCCATTCAATATCATTCCATTCAGTAAGGCGGCCCTTTCCATTCAATATCAATAAAATCAGCGCCAATCCTAGAGCGATCTCGCGAGGTTCTCTTAGAATTCTCAGTACCGACGACGTTTCTTTGGAGTAAAAAATGTGATTGAAAAAAATGCATCATAGCTGTCTCGAATCGCATGGAATATTAGTAAAAATTAATTACGCATTCCATTCATAGGGTATATTTTGCCAAAAATAATCCGTGTATCGAAGATTAAGAAAAATATGCAGCCAAGTATAAGAATCTCAACGATTTCGGAATTATGACATAGAATGATACGGTAAAAGTAGTCAACTTCTAAATTGTATTACAAATAAACTGCATGGTCAAAATTAGTCAGACTTCGGGAATAGGGGAAGACCGTTTAAACTGATCCTACGCGTAAATTGGGCCATGGCAATATCTCACCAATAAAACTTGTTGGCTCTGAGAAATCTACATCGCAAAACTTTCGGCATCTTGCATGGAAGGGATTTAACTCCGGTGCGCTGCTATATTGTTTGTGTAACCCTTTGAACAACAGCGTGACGGAATTTGCAGCGGCTCGCTCGATTAACAACGAAGATATCAGCATTTGTTTTTAGGGGGTCCAATTTAAGCGATCTTCCCCTAGATACATAGAGTGTTCATGTTGAACATACTAAAAAATTGAGACCTTAAGTTCGATTTTGACTGATAGTCGATCCTCCTTGAATAGTTGCCATGTCAAGTAGATAACAGTCACTCTATAATTCACGTATTACATAATCGTATAGTTTATTTATATGCGCACAATCCGTATCTGTGTTATCTACCGTATATCCGTACATCCGCTGAAGCTGATGCTGCTGGCTAGCTTGCTACTGGTTGCTTGGCAGAACCTGCACGCGGCTAATGCATCAACATCAAAGCAGCCAGACGCTCGCCCTACCCATCGTACATATACTATACATACGAACGCAGTTATTCCACTCAAAGGATTTACCTTTCGATCCCGCGTAGCGTGATGCATGCAAGCCCCTACAGAAAGCCGGCTTGTTCACCAGTACCAATTTACTATATGCACGGACACGAGCGATGGGCGCTCTTCTCGCCCGGTCTCTTTATCGCTCTGTCTCGCGTCTGCTCTGTCTCTCTCGCCGGCCACTGGGCACATGCTACAACCGCTGTGCATAGGCAGACATTGCATGCAGGTGCGTGTGCAAACCCCGAAATCATTTATAAGATAGCATTTGTAGATGTAGGAGTTCCGCGCATGCACGATGATGAAAAAAATGCGTTAGAAGTCCGGATTTGGAGAATACACATTCATGTCTAGAGTGCATGACCAGATACATTAATACACGGAAGAAAATGATTCGTTGGGTCACCTAACTATTTATCAGTTGGGTATAAATTGGTTACTATAACGATCTGATTCGTTACAATAACGACCTAGTATTAGTTGAATCTACCACTAACAGTTAGGTGACGCGAATAGTGAAGACAACTAACTCGATTAGTTAATCTAACTACTAAAATAGTATTCAGGATAGACAAGGAATTTTATAGGCACCCTAACCAACTATAGTTGTTAGTATGACCACGCTCGGCGCGCGATTCAAACAACCAACTGAAATTGTTGCCGCAACGTACCGAGTTGCTCTGAACCCAAGTACACCCTTATACATGCAAGTCAGTTAATATATTATTAGTATCGGAAATTGTGCAGGCGTGCGAGAGACGGAAGGGCTTAATTACTTAATTAATGAACGTCATTAACACACATTTAACACAGACCAACATTTAAACAAAACACGTAAACATTTTTTAAAAAAAGGTAAATCCTGAAGGATGCGCTTTAAAAACCTTTAAAAAATCACCGAATCCTCTCGCAAGTAGTACTTTGAACTGGCAAATTTTAAAAAACATGCGGGAGGTCAACGGAAAAATTGGCTGGGTTGATAAAGAATGCCTCTTATGCGGTCTTACTGATCCATATTTTGTATTAATTGTTTATTAATATTTTTGGCAACCTGTGCTGTTGGACCAACCCACTTGCTTGGTTGTAACACGCCAGTAAATTATTGAAGCAAGCAAGTAAATGGGTAATCCAACAATTTCCCTAGCAGTTTCCGCAGCTAACAAATCATTTATTCCAGCGAATAGCATATCAACTAACTTGAAAGAGTTAACTGAACCAATTTATTGTCTGGCACTCAGAGCACTAAGACAATTGGTTGAGTCAGCTATATTGTTTGTTAGTCGAACTAATCCGTTTTTTCCGTGTAATTGGTACTTCAAGGCCTTGGCACTTTAAGTACTTTGCCCAGCTCTGGAATAAACAAATCGATCTACCTCGTTCCGTATTCTCTTATTTTAAAGGACGTAAACGTAGAATCGTTCAGACCCGACGATGGCCCCAGGGAGCAGCTTGGCTCGGGCTAAATTGTCTCAACATATGAGTGTGTGTCACCCCTGTCGGAAAGTGCCGGATTCATTGGCAGTTTTTGATAGCCCGAAGCACGTGAAGAGCCTCATCTCTTTCGCTATGAATATCGTGCAAATATCGTGCGCATGAATGACATGCGTTTCATGGAAAACATACTACATGTACTACATACACGCGTATATCCCACTATTGAATAAGAAACGGTGCAGGCCGGCGAAAAATTCAGTTTCTGGCGTCGCATCTCTCGTCGCATTTCGCTACTTTCAAACGTATATCGAATATCTGCTGGTTGTCGAAAGTGGAAAGTCGCTCGTAAAGACAGGCGTACAGTTGCTTTATTGCTACTTCCAGTCCCCTACTCGACTTGGACAGGTACGTATGCTCTCGCATTTGAACGAGGAGTATTGTCACACTCTGTGCATGCGCCAGAAGCTGCAGCGAGCTCGACATTCAGATGTGACTCGTATACTTAGCTACTGAAATTCTTGATAAAATCTGGGCTTATTGATCTGTTAAAACGATACCTATTATTATTGTCTTAATATTGACCGAATCATATCAGCTATTAGAGTAGCTGTACTGATCTGTGCGTTGGTGTTTATGTGGAGACCAGCATTTTTTATATCCTTTTGCTTCTTCATAGAGGAAGTTTTTTTTTCATGGAAAAAAATGTTTTCGAGATTTATATAAAAATGTGTTCAGGACATTCCAAAACATCGCAAAATCATGTTTGATCAAGAGTCAACATTTGGTCGAAATTTCGTCAAAAAATGTTCAGTTGTTTTTTTTGTACGCCATTTTTTATTTGGTCAAAAATGTCGGTTCGCGCTCTAAATGTCGGTTCGCGCTCTAGCACTCACAATTTTTTAGCTATCGGGCTAAAAACGCGTACAGAGATAGAATATGATCACCCGATGATCCCATTAAAATTTAAACAAAATCGATCGAACCGTTAAAATTTTATGTCATTTTCGAATTTTTTAAATTTCATGCATTTTTTTTTTAAGACGCACTTTTTTCGGATCAAATATTCATCTGCGATTAAAATAAGTGTCAGATTCGTGATCAGCGCGAAAAAATACATGGAATTACAGTCCCGGAGCGACAACTAATCAAAAAGTGTACCAGGCATTTTTATAGCCAAAATTGCAAAAATGAATGATTTTAGGTATTTTTAAACATCGATTTCTTTGCTTTCCGATGGCATCGCGGAAAAACCGAGGTGCCTATCGTGATCTACGGCAAGACATACACAAGACGATGGATATGACGGGATTAAAAAGCTAGATAAAGAGGTATCACTAGGAATTCTGGAATGAAAATCGAAAGGGCAAAAAAATATTCAGGAGCGCATACTTCCATGTATTTTTTCGCGCCAAACTCAGATTCGACAAAGTGAAACGTGACGATGTTATATTTTTTTACGCACTGGACCTGAATCGGTCAGCCGTTTTGCATAAAAGTCCAAGACGTTGACGTTGAAAAAAGTTGAAGATTGAAATTATCATATCGCTTCCGCATAAAGTTGAAAATTGAAATTTTCAAATCGCTTCCTTATAAAAGCTGAAAATTGAAATTTTCAAATCGCTTCCTTATAAAAGCTGAAAATTGAAATTTTCAAATCGCTTCCTTATAAAAGTTGAAAATTGAAATTTTCAAATCGCTTCCTTATAAAAGCTGAAAATTGAAATTTTCATATCGCTTCTTCATAAAATATGAAAATTGAAATTCGCGAAGCTTCCTCTATGAGGAAGCCAAAAATACAGACAATGCTTCCTCATAGAAGAAGCTTCGCGAATTTCAATTTTCAAGTTTTATGCAGAAGCGATATGAAAATTTCAATTTTCAGTTTTTTTTTCTTTGTCGAGAGATATTCAATTCTCAAGAGAAAGGAAATTGTATTTTTATTAACATACTTTTCTAATCCACAAACGTAGATCGTTTTTTTATTGGTCATAAAACAAAATTCTTGGGTTTTGCATTTCGTTTTGTTCTTTTACATTTTAAAATTAGTTTTCTTGTTAATTTCAGTTTTTTATTTTACTTTTTTTTAAAGAATATAATGTGTTGTAAGAAAATAACCAAAGATCTTTGTGAACGAGATGTGTGTTGAATGTGTCGGCTCGTTAATTGTCTCGTTCGGAAATAACCACGGTGTATTTATTAACGGATTTATCTAAATTTCGAACGTACTGTTTTCACTCGATTTAATTGCAACAAGTGTTTCTAGTAATCACCTTCTTAATATTAGATTTTTTTCATTAATAATAGGATTTGTTGCTCGAAATAATTAAAATAACCAAATTGTTGCGAACAAGAAATATTTCTTGAATGTATCGGCTCGTTTCTTTCGGAAATGACCGCCGTGTATTTATTAATGGTTTTGCGTGAATTTCGAAGGTACTGTTTTGACTCGATTTAATTGCAACAAGTGTGTACAGTCGTCGTCACGAAGATTGCCGGAACAAGTGTCGGTACTCCGAGCTCGACGACAGTGAGACAACCGGCAGCTAACAGGAGGAGCGCACGGCTATACAGCGAGAGGTGCAGTTGGCCGCTATGTATGTATACCACCCACGCGAAAAGCTGACTCGACTACCGGTTCTGCAGCTGCGTTCACACCGTGAACCGAGCGCGTTATATCTGATACACAATTACAGCGGTGGCGTGCATTGGCACGAGACACCTGGCTCTTGAAACTCGAAGCATTAAGTAGCAGAGAAGCGTCACAAGTAACCAACATCAGCGAGGAGACCGCTGTCCAATTTCACCGCTGCCCTCGCCTTCGATATTTAAATATTTAAACGCCTCCCGCTCTTATTAACTCCCCGTTCCCGCGATGATCGAACGGTTTTATTTGCCTCGGATTCAGCCTGCTACGCTTAAGGGGTTACACGAGCATGAAACTTTTCGGAAATCAAATTCTGAGAGAAAAAAATCCTTTTCTGAAAAAATCATTTGAGGAAACTGTAATATTGGCGAAAGCGTAATTAAAGTACAGTTCGGTCTAAACAGAGTAAACCAATCTCTAAAACTTCTAAAAACGCACTGGGGATGAAACTGTGACACTATTACTTATGTGCCAAGATACTAAAACTTTTAGAAGAACCATCTCTCCAAATGGGGCAATCCTTATACGAAAACCAGACCAAACTTATATCTAAGAATTTTCTTCGGTTATGGACTTAGGTTTGTTCGACACAGACCAAGCTAATCTCTGAAATGTCTAAAACCCAGCATTGAAAACTGCCGATGAAACTGTGTAACGCCATTACTTATATACCAAGATACTAAAACTTCACGAGAAACCATCTCTCCAAATGTGACAATTCTTATACAAAAACCAGACCAAACCTATCTCCAAAAATTTTCTTAGGTGACGGACTTAGATTTGATCGAATCAGATTAAACCAATCTTGCTCTGAAAACAGACGATGACACTGTGTGCTACCCTTACTAATGACCCAAGATACTAAAACTAAAAAAAAATGACCTAGTCATATTCCAGATTAGCGAAAAAGATGTAATTGGAGTCAATCGCTTTGGCTCAACGTCCGTAACAAGACAAATCAAGACTCATCTTCACATAACTGTTTGATCTTTGCAAACAGACTGTGCTCCCCTATACGGTACATTCAAATATTATACTGCGCGCGAGCCGAGCTCTAAAGAAACTCAAGACTAACAAGAGAGCGACCTTGCAGAACTGGTAGCAGAGCTATGAAAGAGCTGCAGAGGAAGAAACACCAGAAGCGGCCGAGTTTAATTGACCCTAAAAAGACAGCGTTGGAATAGTCGAGCGACGAGGAACCGCCGAGACTGAAACGCTCGTAAAAACGACCCAGCCTGCAACTACAAATTGTGCTCGGCTACGGATTCCGTGGCGCCTGACGCTGAAAAGGCCCCGTCAAGGCTTCTTCGGGTGGCCGAGAACTACAAGATCCAAACAAAACAGGTGACTTACCATCCCGCAGTACGAAGCCCCTTGCATGAAAGAACTTTACATAAGTTCATTCATGTGATGTGGCTCAAAGTTTCCTGCATGAAGGAAACAAGCTTCACAGGTTTTGACGCATTTAGCCCAGAAGTAACTTTGACTAAATGTTAAAGTTACCACCTGCTTGGATACTAACGCGGCTACAGTGACCGTCAACGAGTGTGGCAAATCCGACCAGTTTGGCTCCGGTGCGATGAAATTTGCGTTATCGATACCGACTTTATTACCAGTGGTTTCGAAACATCTCACGGATCTATGACCACCGACGTATAAAATAGCATTATGGCAAAGTGTGTTAAATTGAGTATGGATGGAATATGGGAAAGAATATCATCCCATACAATTTTCCGATGACTGGGAAAGTGTCTGGAAAAGTGTATGACGTTGATTGCACAAAAATGTTACTATTGCACGCGATTGCTAGAAAAGGGTCTGGTAAAGTGTATGAGAGTGATTACATAGCGGTGAAATTTGAAACGTTGCAAAGTTACAACGATTACTCCAGCTCTGGCGCCTAACCAGAAAAAAATGCCGTGCCTAGCGCGGATTTAAATTTTGACTATAGCGAGTTCTTTGATGTATTAAGTATACAAGAAATTAAAACAACCCTTTTCCGTTGGACATCATGGTTGTTGCAGCGATGTTTTAAAAAAGCGATGTCTGATTATGACTCAAGTTTCGAGTACGAGGAGCTCGGCATGGACCTTGATTGTCTTAATTTTTTTTCTTCGGGGTATAAGGTGCTCTTTTCTTGGAACTGTAATGCTTTTCAGAAAGCGCAACAAACCGATACAACGAATAAAAAGACTGGACACTGTTCGGTGACCCCATAACCTTTTTTTTATTCGCCATATGACATATGAGCCAAACGCCAGGGCTGGGGGAATTGTTGCAACTTTGCAACGTTTCAAACTTCACCGCTATAGTGATTACATGAACACTTTCGAGGCTGCACGCGATGACTGGGAAAGAGTCTGATAAAGTGTATTTGACTGATTACATGAACACTTTTGAGGCTGTACGCGATGACTGTGAAAGAATCTGCCAAAGTGTAGGAGGTTGATTGCACGAACATTTTCGAAGCTATATGCGATGACTGGGAAAGTGACTGGAAAAGTGTATGACATTGAATGCACAAAATGTTGCACGCGATTTCTGAGAAAGAGTCTGGTAAAGTGTATGGGAATTATTACATGAACATTTTCGAGACTGTACGCGCTGACTGGGAAAGAGTCTGGAAAAGTGTAGGAAGTTGATTGCACAAACATTTTCGAGGTGGCACGCGCTGACTGGGAAAGAGTCTGGAAAAGTGTAGGACGTTGATTGCACGAACATTTTCGAGGTGGCACGCGATGGTTGTCAAAGAGTCTGGAAAAGTGTATTCAGATTCATCCTATCTGGAAACTGAAGAAAACACATATTCATATCATGCTTCACCCAAAATTATTTCCCTTACAATTTCCCATATTCCACTCATCCTCAATTTAATACGCTTTCCCATACGACTTTTTTCTACGCGGCCACTCTATCGCCTCCGCTCCATCATCGTGCAAGTTTCGCCGCTTCTGCTGACAATCAGCAGCTACGCCGTCGTCAACCAATCCGAGGGTAGTCGACAAGTGCAAGATCCAGGCCAAACAGGTGAGTTACCAGACTCCGGACAGCTCTCCTTGCATCAAAGAAATCTCCATAAGTTCCTTGATGTGATCCGTTAAAAGTTGCCCACACAAAGGAAGCAAGCTTCGCGACGCTTCGGCGCATTCAGGGCAGAGGGAAGGAGAAGCTGCACTTCGAGGAGGTCCGCGAGCATGAGAGATTTATCGTTCTCCTCTTATAATAATAGGGCACGATAGCTCGCGCCTTCGTCGCTTCTCAGAGCGGTGTCATCGTGGGAGGGTTGGGATTAGAATTGGCCCCTCATTCCTGCTAGGGCTGTACAGTTGAGGCGTCTTGGCCGCCTAAAAAATCTTATCCCGCTAACGGACGTTATAGTTTGGCCGGCCAAGACATCTTAGCCGGCTAAGATCATTTGGCCGGCTAAAAAATCTTATCCGGCTAATGGACATTATACTTTGGCCGGCTGAGCCGTCTTAGCAGGCTCAAATAGTTTGGGTGGCTAAAAATTAGCCACGGCTTAGCCGGCTAAGATGGTTTGGGCGGCTAAAAATTCGCCGCGTTTAGCCGGCTATTAATTTTTATTGTGAATTACAAGGAAACTGATGAAATGAATGAGACATTTATCTTTGGCACATTACCTGTTGAATATTATTAATTTCTGTACTATCAGTAGATTCGACTGCGTTTAAGATCTTTGAAATCTTATTGCCACGACCTAATTTTTATAGCTAATATTACAAAAGTCAAACACGACGATGGCGTTGAAAAAAGTTCGAAATTGAAATTTTGTCAGCGCGGATAAGATTTTTTAGCCGGCCAAACGATCTTAGCCGGTTAAGCGGTGGCTAATTTTTAGCCGTCCAAACCGTCTTAGCCGGCCAAACTATAATGTCCATTAGCCGGCAAAAATTTTTTAGCCGGTCAAACCGGCTCAACTGTACAGTTCTAATTCCTGCAGCTCTGAAACTCACCAACAAGACCTACAACCTATCCACTTCGACGGCGCTTTCGCCAAAAGATCTCCGTTAACGCCAATAATTAAACCATCACCCACCCAAAGATTCAACATTTTCGTTCCACGTGACAAGTGTTTCCTTTTACAGCCCGATAAGTCTTCCCCGGTCGTTTATGGGACTCCACCTCGGGAAGGTGCGCTTTGGGCAGAGTCAAACGGAGATAAACGCCATAAAATCGCGAATGCATGTGGACGGACCGTGGGCTTGCGGGGGCCGCCGGTATTTGATCTCCTCTGGTTTGGCTGGTTATACGATATCATAAAAGAAATCACGTGAGAGTAAAAGCCCCGCGAGTACCGCTCGTGGAACGAAAGGACGGACGGACGGATGAACGGACCGATCAGGTTTGGGCAGCTGTCTGCAACCACGTCACTCAGGTTCACTGTCGGGTTTCGCGGCAGAGGAATGAATGCCTTTCATTATGACTCTTATCTTCGGCCCGATCTCTCCCAACCCTTTCGTCTCCCTCGCTCTTTCGCTCCCACCGTGGCCCACTATTCCCATTCCTCTTCTCTCCTCCTCGCCTCCTTGCATCCTTCTTGCCCAGTTACACAGCCCCCGCTTTCAGTTCCTGTCCTGCGAATCTCTTCCTTCTTCGTTTCATCCGATCATCTCCCTCGCTTCGTCACTCGGCCTTTTCATATCTCCCCGCTTCCCTGTTGGTTCCTCGCACGACACGAGAGCCGTAATAAACCGCATGTGTGTGTGTGTGTGTGTGTGTGTGTTTCGAGACGCGAGGGATATTATCGTTCAACGACCACGCGGACGGCCCTACCTGGGACTGCGATTTATTATGGGTAGCCATACCGGCCAGCTCCGTGGCGACGAGAGTCCCAACGTGTTCGCGGCTGGTTGCCAGCAGAAGCGGCGAAACTTGCGCGAGGATGGAGCGGACGCGGTAGAGTGGCCATCGGTGGGATGCGTCGGAACCCCGAGTAATAAAGTCGCTATCGATACCCCAAATTTCATCCGTGCCGGACTCGTCGGTTCCGCCAGACTCGGTGGACGTCGTGGCGGTGTTGGTATCCGGGCGGTTGGTAATTTTACCGTCTATCTATGATTTGCAATTTTACCATTTATCTCGCACTCGTGAAACTCGGATCTGCAGTTGAAGCGATCATTATGGAAATTACAAGACGGCAAGACTCCGGCTGATGTTGCCGTATGTGTTGGTCTACGGCACACAATTATTGGCGCATTGACGGGTTCATCAATTATGTGCGTGGACAAATAACCGGTAGCGTTTCTTTTTATAAGCATATCTTTTTTTTATGTTTTGGTAATAATCGAGTGCTGGGACGGGTCTTCAGCGGACTTTGACTCGCAGGGAATTTGGAATCAGCGCGACCTGGGCCAACTTCCAAGCAGACTTTGACTCAGAGGGGACTTGGAATAATCAAAGCCTGGGATGGTACCTGAACAGGCTTTGATTGCGAGGGAACTCAGAAGAATGAAGGTCCGGGTCGGCTTCTGAGAAAATGTTAACCAGGACTTAAAACAATAAAAATCTGGGTCGGCTCCCAAGTAGACTTTGACTCCGCGGGGACTTGGAATAAACAAAGCCTGGGATGGCTCCTGAACAGGCTTTGATTACGAGGGCACTTAGAATAATGAAGGTCTGGGTCGACTTCTGAGAAAATGTTAACTAGGACTTAGAACAATAAAAACCTGGGTCGGCTCCCGGTAGACTTTGATTTAGAGGGGACTTAGATTAATCAAAGACTGGGATGGAGCCTGGACAGGCTTTGATTACGAGGGCACTTAGAATAATGAAGGTCTGAGTCGACTTCTGAGAAAATGTTCACTGGGACTTAGAATAATTAAACCCTGGGACTTAATAATTAAAACCTGAGATGACCTTCGGGGAGACTTTGACTCGGAGGGGAATAATGAAGACCTGGGGCAACACCTGGGCAGGCTTTCACTACGGGGGGGCCGAGAATGATCAAAGTCTGGGTTGGCGCCTGAGCAATCTTTAACTCGGAGAAAACTTAGAATAATCAAAACCTGAGCGTCACTCTGGGAGGCTTTGACTCCGAGGGGAATAATTAACATCTAACATAGCTTCTGGAGAGGCTCGAGAAGTACAGGTGTTAAGTAGACTTGAAATAATAAAAATCTGCTAGTGAATCCTTAAGAGACTTTGATTAATCAGAGTTTGGATCGAGTCCTTACGCTCATTTAATTCCCAACCGATCCTAAACCTACCGAAGATCTTTTTCCATACAGTTGCATTAAGTACCCGCAGTCGTACTCGCCACTTTTTTAACTACCAAACCAAAATATCTAATTGTTTCCGGTGATGATTTTGATTGCCACTTGGCGGCGCTACTCGGGTTACGCAATAGTGTGTATACATCCGTTGTTGATGTTGTTGCCGCTGGAAAGATATCCGCGGACTGACATCAACAGTCCTACCCGGCAATATACTCTCAAGACTCGCAGGATGGAAGTGGCGATGGGGTTGGCGACCTCGATCGAATCGAGTGAATCTACCACGCTTGATCCGGGAGAGAGATTACGCTTGTACCTGTACGTGTTAACGCGCGTCTCCCGTACACCGCGTTCACCCCCTCCTCTGCACTCGTCGGCCCTACACCGGCTCTGTTTACATATACATACAGCATGTATATATGAGCCGATTTATGTGAGACTCCCCGCACGGCGCGGGATCCGAATGCATTCCTTGGTTGCGGATGTTCTGAGAATATCTTAAAAAAGTTTGAGGATTTTTAAACCTCTGTGGTATTTTATGATGCGTTATGTCATTTCGGGGTAAATGTGGAAATGTTTCAAGATTCGTGACATCAAAAGTGACTTATGCGGCATTGGCGGTATCGCGTGACGTATTGGTTTTCGTGAATATTCAATATTCTCAGATATACTTAACAGGTTATTAATAAAATTTGGCAAGCACTTTCTTGGAATCGAGACCTGTATATTTTTTTATCGAGTTTTGGATTGATTCGATGCGAATTCGTGGAGATAATGACTCTAATAAAAGTATCCTTGTACGTATGGACGTTGTACGTATG
This sequence comes from Ichneumoninae sp. B BG-2022a, assembly GCA_030522725.1. Classification (NCBI taxonomy): domain Eukaryota; kingdom Metazoa; phylum Arthropoda; class Insecta; order Hymenoptera; family Ichneumonidae; species Ichneumoninae sp. B BG-2022a. The sequence continues at coordinate 1,983 of JAPYZD010004769.1, read as the reverse complement.
AAATGTCAGCGAAATGTTCCGCCTTTTTCGTCGACTGACTCACTGCAAGTACGAGAATCAACTGACAGGTAATATCTCTTGTTGGTTTTAATTAACAATATGATTTTAATTATAGACATCATTACAATTAACGACATGATTTCTATTAACGACATGACTTTAATTAACGAGTTCTTTTTATTAACCACATGATTTCAATGAATTATATTGTTTCCATCAGTAAAATAATTTTAATCAACTAAATGGTTCCAATCAAAGAAATCACTTAAATTAAAGACATGGAGGTCTTTTAGTGAAATTTACTTTACGGTTTTTAGTCCGAATTTCATATTTGGAAAATGTTCCTGTCCGAACTTTTAGATCGAACCCTAATCACGTCAATCTCTAGTACTCGATGTGACCCTGAAGAAATCTGCATCTGACAAAATTTAATCTTTTCATTGCCATAGCAACTTTGTTTTTCATCGGCATTATATACGCAATATATCATTGCGACACTCTATATACGCAATTTTTATGTATATTTTTTTCGCCTTCCTCGAGGCGGGACAATGAAAAGAAATTTTTGCCTGATATTTCTTTTAATCGCCTCGAGGAAGACAAAAAATAAACAAAAATGGGGTATCTAGAGTTTTTCATATGGAAAAAAAATGATGCCCGAGAAAAGTCTGTACGATGAAAAACAAAGAAGTTATGGCAATCCAAACATTTCTTTTCACTGTCCCGACTCGAGGAAGACGAAAAAAAGTTGAAAATTGAAATTTTCATATCGCTTCCTCATAAAAGCTGAAAATTGAAATTTTCATATCGATTCTTCATAAAAGTTGAAAATTGAAATTTGCGAATCTTCTTCTATGAGGAAGCATTGTCTGTATTTTTGGCTTCCTCATAGAGGAAACGTCGCGAATTTCAATTTTCAACTTTTATCAAGAAGCGATATGAAAATGTCAATTTTCATCTTTTATGAGGAAGCGATTTGAAAATTTCAATTTTCAACTTTTTTCAACGTCAACGACTCAGACTTTTATGCAAAACGGCTGACCGATTCGGGTTCAGTGCGTAAAAAAATATAACATCGTCACGTTTCACTTTGTCGAATCTGCGATTGGCGCGAAAAAATACATGGAAGTATGCGCTCCTGAATTTTTTTTGCCCTTTCGAATTTTATTCCAGAATTCCTAGTAATACCTCTTTATCTAGCTTTTTAGTCCCGTCATATCGTCTTGTGTATGTCTTGCTGTAGATCACGATAGGCACCTGGGTTTTCCGCGATGCCATCGGAAAGGAAAGAAATCGCTGTTTCAAAAAAGACCGAAAATCACTCATTTTTGCAATTTTGGCTATAACAATGTCCGGTAAACTTTTTCGTTAGTTGTCGCTCCAAGAGTGTGATTCCATGTATTTTTTCACGCTGATCATCTGACACTTATTTTATTCGTAGATGAATATTTAATACAAAAAAATGCGTCTAAAAAAAAAATCATTAAATTAAAAAAATTGAAAAAGGCATATAATTAAATCGATTCGACCGATTTTCGTGAAATTTTAATGGGGTCATCGGGTGATGATATTCTATCTGTGTACGCATTTTTAGCCCGACAGCTAAAAAATTGCGAGCGCTACAGTGCGTACAGACATTTTCGAAGAAATTGAAAGAAGAAATTATTGCGATAATTGCCACAGCCGTGGCAATCGCGACAATGATTACATTCACGAATAATCACACCCAGAAAAATAATGTATTTGACGGCCACCATTTATTTGGTTTAAGTAAAATATTTATTTGTTTTAAATACATATTCATTTAAATTAAGTAATTTTTCCATGCGCAGACTTCGCATAAGTTCGACAACAATCAGAGAAAATTGCAAGTACTGCTTGATCGTGTAAAAATCTGAAAAAATCATGTATACTAAAGGTACTGAGAAGATTAATTTTGCATAATAATAATTGCAAAATGTTATTAACAAATTCATCAAAAAA
>JAPYZD010004768.1:0-10817 GCA_030522725.1 Ichneumoninae sp. B BG-2022a | reverse complement strand
AAATTCATAAAATTCATAAAATTCATAAAATTCATAAAATTCATAAAATTCATAAAATTCATAAAATTCATAAAATTCATAAAATTCATAAAATTCATCCCCTCAGTTTTAAAATGAATCGATAATTTATTGATTCGCAGTTCGCTTTACGATGTTTATCTCGAAGCCTTCTCGAGTCGGAACCACGACGACAATGAAAAAAGGAAGTTTAATAGCACAATTAATGAATACCCAATGCTTTAGGATCCTCCAAGCCGATATCTTCGCAGGCCGCTCTGACGAGTCGTCTGGCAATGTAAACAGGATCCTCGCCCCCGGCCATCATTCTCGCGAGCCAGTAAAGCGACGCGTTCTCGTCGCTGGCCCTCATGGACTTGTGGAGTGCCGAAATGATATCGTAATGCTGATCGCCCTTTCTGTCGTAGAGCATGTGGGTCTTCTTCAGGCTCTCCTGAATGTCCTCGAGGCTTATCGAGGCCGGGCCTTTGATCAGAAATTCTTCCTCGTCCTGGACCGCAACGGATTGAACGGAGAGTTCCAAACCGCCGAGAGCGATTCGCGCGTCGCCGTCGCAGGTTTCGGCGAGCCACTGAATCGTCCTCTCGTCGATCAAGAATCTCGGAATATTGTCGCAATCCGCGTCGTCCTCGAATTTCTTCGAATCTGCGGAAACGTGGATCATTCCGTTCAGCGACTTAACGGCCCGGGACAGAATATCGACGAGATTGGAGGTGGTGAGTTTTTCCAAAACAATGACGCGGCAACGACTCAGCAGAGCAGAATTGAGACTGAAGGAAGGATTCTCGGTGGTGGCGCCTATCAGAGTTATCGTCCCGCTCTCTATGTGAGGCAGAAATATGTCCTGCTGAGCTTTGTTGAAACGATGAATCTCGTCCATGAACATCACGGTCCGACGGCCGAATTTCAATTCGTTCGCGGCGATGGTTACGGCCTCCTTGACGTCGGCGACACCCGACATAGCCGCCGAGAGCTTCACGTAGCGCAACCGACCACCCGGTGCTTGCTTGCATATGTGGGCTATCACGTTGGCCAGAGATGTCTGCGAATAATATTTTTCGTATTAATATGATGGATCGATGAATTGGTGGATCGATGGATCGACGGATCGACGGATCAACGGATCGATGGATCGATGGATCGATGAATCGATGGACCGATGGATCGATGGATCGATGGATCGACGGATCGATGGATCGATGGATTGATGGATCGATGAATCGATGGATCGATGGATCGATGGACCGATGGATCGATGGATCGATGGATCGACTGGTCGATGGATAGATGGATCGATAGATCGATGAATACCTTGCCGCAGCCTGGTGGCCCCCAAAGTATGATATTAGGAATATCTCCCTTTTCCAATAACTGCAAGAGCATACTTCGTTTTCCCATCACGTGGGACTGCCCTATGTAACCGGTTAATGAAGTTGGCCTCATCTTTTCGGCGAGAGGAACATGATCTTTCCGCGTTGGTTTCTTACTGCTCGTTTCAGCGACGACCTGTTAAGCGAGCCAAATATTATATATCTACTTAATAATAAAGGATGTCCAACGCACATTGTTGTCTACGGTCTTCTCCGGGCTCTCCCGTTTGTCTGTGAGAAAGGGTTTCTTGCTGGAGGCTTTGTTAGTATTTGCGATAGTTTGCTGCTTCGCTTTTTTATTAGCGAGAGGACTTCTCGACTTCGTTTGTACGGAGTTCGATCTCTTCAGAGTTGTTTGAGTTTGCTTCTTGGAGGATTCGTTGAGAAAGAGACACTTTGAGGCGTGAGCTTCGATAGCTGTGGGATCAAAGTCCTTGGAGCAAATCGGACATTGAACCGCGTCGCTAGACATCGCTCCTTCCATCTGAAATCCAATGGTAGTTTAGCTGTAAGATCTTTTCTCGCACTGACGCTAATTGGAAAGTTAAACCTCGATCACCACTATTTTAAAAAAAACAGTCTTTTCTTTTACGGTAACGCGACAAATTATCAAATACAATATTCAGATAAAAATTACATTTTTATTTTATTATCCTATTAATATTATTATTGTATAATAAAATAATATTATTATAATAAGGCATTTCATTTAAAGAAAAGGAAAGTTTTAAAAGTTTACATAATTTAAATAAGTAAATATATAATGAAACCGAGTCTGATTGAATGAAATGTTATATGTCGAAATAAAAAATAAAGAATAAAAAATGCACTGTTTTTCTATTGGAATTGATAGATCTGAGTAGTTATAAGACACATTCGTATTTGAATTCCGGTCAAGGACAATTCCGTTGATAAACGAATCATAAAACAATATAACGGAATAACAGTAATAAAATAATCGCTCATCGACCCATAAACATTTTATTCCCAAAGTTAATAGTTCGCCTCGAAGTACCATCGAGATATCTCGCTCGAACGTCGTTCCGCAGTCGGTAAGGAGGTTCTCGCCCGCGGAAGCTGGGCACGAGAACGGGACGACGAGTCAGGACGACCCTGCGAAAAGAAAAACAAAGAGGATTCACACCACACCGCAGAATCCACTCAGAGCCCGATGTCGGCAATACATGTTACGATTATGTTACATAAATAAGATGGAATATAAGACGGATCGACGACAGGCGCAGTTTTGGTCCAGCGAAGATACGGAATTTCCCGAGGAACCCGCAGTTCCGTTATTCTCGAAGCATCCCGATTCACAAATGAGACCGGATTAGCCGTAGATTTCTAATCTAGGGACTCTAGATGATCCGTAGGTGGTTTGTCTCTTTTCTCGGGTACGCCACACGACGGTGTCATCGCGGGTCAAGCGCAACAGTCTCTCCTCCGCTACGCACACACACACGGTCGAGCGCACACACGGCACACGCGCGCGTCAGAGCGTGCACACGAACACCGAGGGACGGTCGTGCTTCGAATAACTGTTATCCGCCGCGTCACCAATTTCTAATGTGGCATTTAATGGAATTTCAGGATCGTTGAGTGAAGCTCGTCGAAAACACAACTGTGAGATCGGTCGTGTGCGGTCGGCGCGTCGCGGCGACGACGATGGATCTTCGACGTAGAAAAAACCGAGCGCTCGATAATAACAAACTAATCGAGCGGCAAAGCGCCAAGTTTGATTACGGAAACGCGAGCGACGAGTGCTCGGAGAAAGCGTCGAACGATCAGGTAAAAAAAATCATTGTAAATAAAATTATTATTTTTATTTTTTTAGACATAAAAATAACGTTTGTGATTTTTGGGTTTTTTTTTTTACCAGGTTGCGGAGAGACTGGTAGAGGGCAATGACTCCAAGCTGCGGGACGGGCGCGAAGAGTCCAGCGATGCACCGCCCAATCCTCAAAAACGCATCACCGTCAGCCTCGAATTCGACGTCGTTGCGACTATTCTCATGCTTGCCGGACTCGCCACGAGACTCTACAGACTGGAAGAGCCGAGGAGTATCGTGTACGAATCTTTAGATTTTCATCAGATTTTTTTTTTTGTTATTTTTGCTATTTTATAATTATTTTACTAATTACTAAATTAAATTTTGGCTTATTTAACAGATTTGACGAGCTGCACTATGGCAAATATGTGGGGCTGTACATGTCGAGAACTTTCTTCTTCGACTCTCACCCTCCGTTGGGCAAACAGCTGGTTTCTGCAGCAGCTTATCTGGCTGGCTTCGACGGAGACTTCAAATTCGATAGAATAGGCAGTCCTTACTCTGAGCATGTCCCGCTCTTCGCACTCAGAATAGTTCCAGCTCTGTTCGGCAGTCTCATTCTGCCCACCGCCTACCACCTGGCTCTGGAGCTCGGCCTCAAACCCTGGAGCGCCGCCATTGCTGGTCTCATGCTTCTCTTTGGTGCGCTGACCTCATAATTCTGTATTTTTTAATTCGATTTTAGTGTTATAAATTTATAGTCATTTTTTTTTCTTGAGTCTTTAATGTTGATTCAATTTATCGATATTGGTAAACTTACGATTTTTTTAAAATACTTAATCAGCTATAGAGATGTTATAAATGTTTATATATTGTTTTAAATTGCAGATAACGCGTTGCTAACGCAATCGCGTTTCATCCTTATGGAGAGTATACTCGTGCAATTTTCGTTATTCGGCCTGCTGTGCGTTTTGAAATTCCGTCGAGTAATGGACAAGCCAGCGACTCTCGGATGGTGGATCTGGCTGACCCTCGGAATCGCCAGTCTAACCTGCGCACTGTGGTATTTAACAATTTCGATAGGAAATCATCCTCATAGAGGCAAAATCAAAACTTTGCAGTCGATTTTTCTACAGTCTAATTAACATATAACCAGACACATTTAAACTGTATAACTATTATAACAAATTTAACTAATTAACACACGACCAGACAAATTTTTCCCGTGTGACAAAATATATCCCATATACATATACAAATTTTTTCCATGTAATAAAATATATTACAGTTCCGTTAATTATTTTCTCATTGCAGCGTGAAGTACGTTGGATTTTATTCGCTGGTCCTCGGTCTATGTCTGATAACTCGTGACTACTGGTCCCTGCTCGGGAGGAAAGCGTTGTCGAACGGAGTGCTGTGGACGCATCTGTTGCTGCGCCTTCTCGTGCTCTCGGTGGTTTTCTCGGCGGTCTATCTGAGCGTTTTTTACGTTCATCTGTCGGTCCTAACGAAGGCCGGACCGCACGACGCGGCGATGACGAGCGCCTTTCAGGCGAGCCTCGAGGGTGGTTTGGCGAGTATAACGAAGGGGCAGCCTCTGGAGGTGACTCACGGCTCGCAGATTACTCTGAGACACACGTTCGGCAGGGCCTGCTGGCTGCACAGTCACAACCACGTTTATCCGCTGAGATACGCCGACGGCCGAGGGAGTTCCCATCAGCAGCAGGTCACCTGTTACTCCTTCAAGGACGTCAACAATTGGTGGATCGTAAAATTGCCGGACGTGAGCGACCTCGTCGTGACCCGACCGAGCGTCACCCTCAAGCACGGCGACGTCGTCCAGCTCGTTCACGGAATAACGAGTCGAGCGTTGAACTCGCACGACGTCGCCGCACCGATGACTCCGCAGAGCCAGGAGGTTTCCTGCTACGTCGACTACAACGTATCGATGCCCGCTCAGAATCTCTGGAAGATCGACATCGTGAATCGCGATCAGTCGGGCGATTACTGGTACGCGATACAGAGTCAGGTGCGCCTCATTCACGTGGGCACGGATTACGCTCTGAAGTTCAGCGGACGCCAGCTGCCCGACTGGGGTTTCAATCAACACGAGGTCGTCGCCGACCGGCTGGTCGAGCAGTCGAACTCCGTGTGGAATGTCGAGGAGCACAGATACACGAAGAGCGAGGATCAGAAGCAACGCGAGAGGGAACTCATCAACGCCGAAATGATACCTCTTCAAGCGACGACCCTCACTTTCTGGGAGAAGTTCGTCGAACTCCAGCTTAAGATGATCTTCGGCGGACAGGACGGACAGAGCAGCCACATGTACAGCAGCGGCCCCCTCGAGTGGCCAATGATGACTCGGGGAATCGCTTATTGGGTCGCCAACGACAGCAACGTAATTATATATAATTATATGAAATTATATATTCTTTTCCGCATAGCTTTCTTCATGAAAAGCTTTGCTGATCGATTTTCGCTTCCTCAGACAGGAAACGATGCGCGAAATTGTAGTAAATGAGGAAACCATGTGCATAATACTTTGCACCTTTTTTCGGAACATTGAAAAATGTTTCCACCTCGTCAAATTTAAACGGTCAAAATTTTTTGGAGAATTTGTTATAGTAATTCGTCGTTTTAGGCTATTTTTAATGCATTCTTCACTTTGTTCATAAAAATACGAAATCCATAGCAGGATTCATAAAGAATTTTTTAAAAATGTTATTCAAGAACTAAAAAGTACTTCAAGTACTGCCCAGCTCAGTATATTAATTGTATTTTCATAAGGAGGTTGGAGCGAGTGGTGTCCATTTTGCCTAAATTCGAGAAATTCGGGCAAGAATTGCAAACACTTGCCAATGTTATAAAAATCTGAAAAAATGCACACTTATTATAGGCACTGAAAAGATTTATTTCGCATAATAATAATTTCAAAATGGTATTAACAAATTGTTCAAAAAAAATTGTTCATCAAAATATGTGGTAACTCATATATATTTTTTTTTAATAAAAATGATTCGTTCATTTTTCGGAATACGTATGAATTTTTTTAGATTTTTATCTTTATTTTGATTTGTCTTGTTTTTTACATGGAAAAATGTGCAAAAGTCAAAATAAACATAAAAATCTGAAAAAATTCATACGTATTCCGAAAAGTGAACGAATCATTTTCATAAAAAACAGTTGAGTTACCACATATTTTGATGAACAGTTTTTTTTGAACAACTTGTTAATAACATATTGAAATTATTATTATGTAAAATTAGTCTTTTCAATGCCTATAATAAGTATGAGTTTTTTTCAGATTTTTGTAACATTGGGAAGTGTTTGCAATTCTTGCCCGAATTTCTCGAATTTAGGCGGAATGAACACCACTCGCTCCAACCTCCTTAATTGTACTTAGCAAACGCGGAATTTTTTTCAGGCGCAAGTTCATCTCTTGGGCAACATAGCTGTCTGGTACTCCGGCACGATCGGCCTTCTGATTTATCTGAGTCTCTTGACCTTCTATCTACTGAGACGCCGTCGAGAGTGTTACGATATATCGGAAGTAGAGTGGAATCGTTTCGTCAATTCCGGACAAGTGTTGTTGGCTGGATACGCCCTGCATTTCCTGCCTTTTATCTTCGTCGAGAGGACACTTTTTCTGCACCACTATCTGCCGGCTTTTGTCTTCAAGGTTTTATTGACCGCGGCGACCATAGATCATCTTTACTACTTGATCGGGTGGGTTGACGGAGCTTAATAATTTCTATTAAAAAAAAAAATGAATGAAATTTTTTTTTTTTCGTAATTTAATCGCTGAAAATATTTCTTACCGCAGAAGTCGTTATCGCTGGAGACTCGTCTCGTCCCTGGCGAGGTTGTGCATTATTGGATGGGTCGCACTGCTCGTCGTCGTCTTCCGAAAATTCGCGGTACTCAGCTACGGAATGACACCGTTGACGGCCAACGAAGTTGTCAAACTTCGATGGAGCGACACGTGGGATTTTATCATACACAAAACTTGAACAATTGACTCTGAACGAAAAAAAATGCACGTGGGATAATCTCACTGAGAACAATCGTGTTGCACAAAAAAAAACCAAGTGAGATTATTAGATAAGCTCGAAGAACTTTTGCCCGGTATCAATCGGCGGGGACGCCTCGGCGTTCTTCCGCGATATTTTTGGCCTCCGTATTTATCTCCGATAATTTAAATGAATATTTTATAACCCTCGAATATTTTTTAATCGTGGAAAGAAAAAGAGACAGAGAAACGCCATTATTTTTGGTGTAAACGTATGCTATATTTTTTTAATATAATTTTTATACCTACTTAGATAACTATAACGGATGACGAATCGATGTGCTGCCGTTGACGTCGATTGCGTGGGAGAATCGATTGCTCTCATATTTTTTTTTTCTTTTCTTTTCCCACCGACAATCGACAGAAATTTTATCGAAAAAATGTTACGTGTACATAGATGATAATTAATTATATTATATTTACGTAAAGGTACTCTTTATCCGTCCGTTATCATCGAATTGTGTGCGAATATTATCGACGTTCTTGTTGCGGTACTCAACGAGGGCGTTGGAGCTTGTCATGACAATTGAACTGCTACGTTCTAGCGTTTCGATTCAACTTTATACCGTACAAATTCAATAAAACATATCGACGCTCAATCAACGTTCCCAAAATTGTCAAATTCATTCGGGCGAACTTTTTACGTATTCGGCGTGCAACTTTGTACAGTAAAATTTTACATTTTTTTTTCGTTATTCCTTCAACTTTACAAAGCATTTTACAAACGCGTTCGAAGATTATCGTCTAGTAGAATTTTATCGACCACCTCGATTTCGATTACTACCGAATAATCATTTGAAGTGTATGGCAATTTGTACACAAAATGTTTTCCTCTTTTTTCATTTCAATGTTTTTTTCTTTTCATTTTTCATTATTTTTGTAAACACCCTCGAAACGTTCGAAGGAAATACGGCAGGTCTTTTTTTATATATATTTTTTTAATGACAATTTTCTAATTAGTAGATAAATGGGGGTGATACTTAATCTATCTGTGGAACGAATGGCTCATTTCAGTGATAGGTAAATACGATCGATCTTATCAGACCGTCGCGAACACTCTCCGCGCTTCTGCCACCGCCGAACATAAAGTGCACGGTGTCGCAGTTCGTCTCCTTCGCGCAATCGCCGATCGGATATCTTCCCGCTTTGTTGAACACGACGCCGACTCTGTAAATCTGTCGAGAACACGAAAAAATATAAAGTAACAATTAATTTACCGATTCATCGATCGAAGTGAGTCAGCCAGAAAAATGATTTAAAAACAAATTCAAAATAGCTTAGATTTCCAATCGGGCCGCAATCCTCATAAAAATTGCAGTGAACGAAGCGACGTGACAACACTACTAGTGTATACTAAATATGAAAATTTAAATTTCCAACTTTCATGAGAAAACGATATAATAATTTCAATTTTCAACTTTTATGAGAAAGCGATATGAAAATTTCAAGTTTCAACTTTATGAGGAAGTGTTATGAAAATTTCAATTTCCAACTTTTATGAGGAAGCGATATAAAAATTTCAATTTTCAACTTTTATAAGAAAGCGATATGAAAATTCCAATTTTCAACTTTTTTCATTTGACTGACTCGGCGACGTCGGTTACCGAACTCACCTTGTTTTTCTGTATGTATACAGGTCGATTGAATCCAATCTCAACGAGGCTATCGCAGCTGGCAGTGGTAGTGAAGTGAGTGTAGGTCAGTCTCGAGCCATCAGCGTCGAGAAGATGTGCGTAAAGAATTTCCGTGTAAACGGACGAGGGAAGTAGGCTCGGGGGCTAAAAAAATGCAATCAGAGAGCACGAAAAATAAAAAAAAATTCTCATCGGCTGGTTGCCAAAAGTCGACGAGTCAACTCACATAAGGAATTTGCGTCGGAACTTGAACGCCGATGACGCAAATATTTTTGTCAACCGTGAAGGTAACGGAACAGTCGAGGACGCTGCTGTTCAGACAATCGCTGCTCTGGTTCATGACTCGTCGACAATAATACTTCGGACCGTCCCTTATTCCGGCCTCGGCGAGAACTCTCGGTGGCTCGAGGACCGAGAGCGAAAGACGGGGCGTTACGATCGGTTCCGGTCTGTGAACGTAACTCGTGCTCTCGTCGAGACTCCCGAAGAAACCGCGACTGCCTGCCATGCCGGGCTGGTACCCAGGAATTATCGGTGATAGAGACGGATCGGTGTTCCAACTCCAGTCCGACGGATTCCGTTGGTAACGACTCTGAAACTGGAAGTATAAATATTAAGGATGCATCACACATACACCGTAAAGATTTTTTGTTCTTTTTTACAGTGGAAAATTCATGAACGGTATTGGACTTTTTTTTCATAAACTGTTTCTGAAATTTCAAACACAGGTGCGTTGCAATTTTATAGTAACATTTTTATCGGTAAATAAAATTTTTGTAAATTTCAGGCAAAAGATTTTCGATTTTAATATCTGGTATTTTAATTTTCCAAAAAAAGTACATTAACGTTGAATTAATGTAAATAATGTAAGCAAATTTTTCAGTTTCGGTACATTAAATTCATAATTAATTTTTACAGTGTACACTGTAAAAAGTCGCAGTTTGATACCTTACCGAAAAGGAATAAATATTCAATGCCTCATTCCAAAATTTCAATAGGTTCATCTTCAAAGGAGCTTCCGGGCAGAGGAGAACTGGAAGAGTTGCGACTATGATGAGGAAATCTTTTACCGGATTTGTGAATGGTGATCAATGAATGTGATCCAAGGCTTTTTCTGAGGAAAGGATCGACAGATTAATACAAAAAAGGCTAGGTGCAGGCTCTGAAACCGGAAGTATAAATGTTAAATTGCATAAGAATGTTTCCTTCCCGATTTTTGTGTATTTGACATTTTTGGAGACCCTCAAAAACGCCACTTTGGAGTATAACTCAGCTGCACAGTTTGTCTCGCTATCTTTTTTTCCCTTGGCGTTGAAACACCACGGCGTCTCGCGATTAAGGTAGTCCTTGGGAATTGTGTTCACTTTGGACAAGTATCAGAGAATTGAGAAGGACTTGCAGACACTTGTAGATGTCATAAAAATGTGAAAAAAAATCAAGCCTATTAAAGGTGCTGAAACGATGAATTTAGCATAATAATAATAATTCCAAAATGTTATTAACAAATTGATGAAAAATGTAATTGTTCAACAAATCTTCCAGAAACCTAAATTTTTTTTTATGAAAATGTTTCGTTTATTTTTCTGAATACGCATGAATTTGTTCATATTTTTTAATTCACTTTGAAAAAAACAAAGTTGGGTTTCCGAGAGATTTGCTGAACAATTTTATTTTTCATCAATTTATTAAAAACATTTTGGAATTAGAATCATGCAAAATGAATCTTTTGAGCTCCTTTAATATGCTTAATTTTTTCAGATTTTTATACCATCCAGAAGTGTTTGCAATTCACTCTGATTTCTCTGAAACTTATGCGAAGTGAACACTATTAGCAAGGACTACTTCAGGAAGGAGTCTCGCATAAGTTCGACAACAATAAGAGAAAATTGCAAGTACTTCTTGATGGTGTAAAAATCTGAAAAAATCATGTATACTAAAGGTACTGAGAAGATTAA
>JAPYZD010004767.1:0-10818 GCA_030522725.1 Ichneumoninae sp. B BG-2022a | reverse complement strand
AATATTTTTGTAAAATAGACAATATTTTTGTAAAATGGACAATATTTTTGTAAAATAGACAATATTTTTGTAAAATGGACAATATTTTTGTAAAATAGATAATATTTTTGTAAAATGAAGAATATTTTTGTAATACGCCCAACATATTTTTGTTAAAATTAATTAAAAAAAAAAGAAAATTGTGACCGTTTGTGGACAAAAAAGCGTCGGTATGACTTTTATTATGTGCTGGGAGAATTCGTCCGTTGGACACCATGGAATGGCGTACTGGAAGAATTTGGTCGCCTTGACTTCTTAGAATGGGAATCTGCGAAAGTCGCCGATTTTTTTGTTTTATTTTTTTTTTATTTAAAGAAAAAATTGAATGTCTTTTGACAGTTTTTTTATTGTTGACGACGACCCCGACTTTTTCAGTTGGGGACTAAAAATACAGATGCATCGTCCTGTAAATAATTTTTTACTTTTTTTTAAGTAGGCATTACGGACCAATTGTTACTCTACAACCTCAATGAACTTGCATGTTTTGTGAGTGAGTAGATGTTTAGTTTAGTTATATGCAACTGCATATGCAATGCACTCTCTTGGACGATCGCGCGAAGCGATGGAAAAAAGTTTAGGCGATTGAGAGGCCTTTCTGCAAGGATGATTCTAAAAGTTGAGATGGTCGACAAGAAATATCAATCCCGAGTGGACGAAAGAAGTAACACGGTACCAATTTTTTTTTTCCAAAAGGAAATTACTGAAAGTATCGCAGGCTGGAGCTAGAATTTTATTCACAATAAATCATAATTACTTAATCACAATAATAAAAATGATTGATATTGTAAAAATTATCTTGGATCCAAAATGGCCGGTTACTTGAGAGATCGTGCAAAAACGTCTCTACACTGAGAAAAAAATGGTTGGATTAACCAAAAGTTGCGGTTCAATACGTTGAAATCTATTTAAGCGATTATTTGTTTCAATCGATTCAAACAAACGTTTTTGTACCAAAAAAAGACATTTCAACGTATGTCATCGCGCATTGCATAATCCAACCACCTTTTTTAACTCTCGAACTATCCGCCAGGCCAAAAAGACGGAAATTATGTGTTTCACAATTTTCGCTACAGTCGGGAGACGATTTCCATACATAGTTCTTCCACATCTAAACAAATAAACTTGTTAGCAGAATATTATCTTATGGTATAAATTGGTTGTGAGGAAAGACGTCTCCCGACTTTCCGAAAATTAATTAATTTTCCTATTATTCTTTATTATTAATTATTACTATTGTTATCTACTGCCAATATTGATTATTGTCACATACATGAACTATTTCATCCTTTTTGAAGTTACTTATTCATTAATAATTTCTTAATCGTTAATTATTTCAATATTTTTGCACGACTTTTTGCAATCAGGAGTTAAAAAAAAATCTCCACGAAACGGGAAGTTGGATTGCCCTTAATGATTTATTGATCTATTGCATATTTTCGCATCATACATATATGTATCGTCTGTAAATGTAACATATTATTCACATACGTAATTTACAATTAATAAAATAGAAAATATAAATTGATGATTTATTTTTTTTGCGATAAAGTCTAAATAAACTATAAATAAAATTTCCTGGTTAGCGCGATAATAGCGATGGAACACGAAGCGATTTTTAAAATAGAACTTACCATATTAAAAAAAAATAATAATAACAGCCATTTCTCAGCGACAGCTTTTTCTTAGGCACGATACGAGTGTCGCCCTCCGACGGTCAAGACGACAGAGCCGTCGTCTTTAAGAAAGTACCGGGGCAAACTTTCCTGCGACCCTCTTTCGCAACGGCTCTAAGAAACCCGCGTTTCACCGACCTCCCCGCGTCGCCGCGGTGGTAACGTATCCCGGGAGAACGGAGACGGGGTCGTCGGTCGCGTCGGTAAGAAGCCGCTGGAAGGGTAGAAAGAACAAAAAATTATCGAAGAAACTGCCTCTCGCGGTTGATCTTCATCTCGGACTTTTTCGAATAAAGACAAATAAATTATCTTAAATAAAATCAAAAAAATTTACAAACATATGTAAATATTATCAATATATCTTATCAAAATAATTTTCGCATTTCTAAAGATACGAAACCAGAAAAAAAAATTCATTTTTCTCACAATAACGAACAAAAAAAACAATATTTTTAATTTTTTCACATAAAATTATTTATTTTTCCAACGTCACTTTTGCGAAGTATGGAAGGTGTATGTGAGAATACAGAAGAAAAAATTGTTGCGGTTCATCGGGAACAAAATCCGTAGCGCGTCTCGAGCGCCGATACGGTCGGTAATGGAGGAAAAGAAACGCTTTAAGGATATGAAGGATCTTGAAGAAGTGGCGCCGCCGGTCTCGCGATGTCTCAAGGAAGGAAATAAGAAGCTGCGCTGTCTCCGGGCTGCCTCGAAGCGCCGCGACACCGGAGGGTAGCGCTGCGATATCGGAACTGAGGGAGAATGAAAGAAAAAGAGATTAGACACGAAGCTACTCCGAACGCTCTCACATTTCCTTTCTATATATTTTGAAAAGTTGAGTTTTTTTTTGTTTGTTCCAATTTCCGGGAATGCAATTTTTTGACAATATGATGTATTATTTGCATATCTCATGGACTGAGGCCTCCTCCCAGTTATCCTCTGATAACAATTTTTTTTTTATATTATTTTGGTTCTGAACTTGTGACGAATTTCCGGTACGACGTCACTTCCGGTCGAAAAATGAGATTTTCAAACCAGAAGTTACGTCTTTCCGGTACGACGTCACTTCCGGTCGAAAAATTAGATTTTCAATCCGGAAGTTACGTCTTTCCGGTATGATGTAACTTCCGGTCGAAAAATCAGATTTTCAAACCGGAAGTTACGTCTTTCCGGTACGATGTCACTTTCGGTCGAAAAATTAGATTTTCAAACCAGAAGTTACGTATTTCCGGTACAACGTCACTTCCGGTCGAAAAATTAGATTTTGAAACCGGAAGTTACGTATTTCCGGCACGACGTCACTTCCGGTTGAAAAATCAGATTTTCAAACCGGAAGTTACGTTTTTCCGGTATGACGTCACTTCCGGTCGAAAAATTACATTGTAAAAAATGTCTGTATCGAAATTAATGTACTTGTATTGGAAGCTTTTATGCATAAACTAGTATATAAAATTTAATATACAAATGTTGTGTAATACGAATGTACGGTAAATAAAAAATAATAAAAAGTGGTATTTTTAATAAAAGTACTTTAATAGTCCTAAATGTATTTAAAAATTACTTTAAAACTACTGTAATTTTACATAATATTTGTAAATTAAATTTAATATACTAGTTTATGCATAAAAGCTTCCAATATCGGTACAACAAATTAACAATTTTTTTTAACAGTGTATATTTTCAAACCGAAAATTACGTATTTCCGGTATGATATCACTTCCGGTCGAAAAATTATATTTTCAAACCGTAAGAGACGAATTTCCGGTACGACGTCACTTCCGGTCCAAAAATGAAATAGAGCATTTTCACAATAATGGCTATTCTACGCTTGATTATTCGAAACGTTGACCCGATTTTTTTGTTTTTCCACAAAATATGTAATTTCGTTATTTGCCGGGTTGCTGGAAGCGCCAGGGGGGGGGGGAGGCAAGCAAGCGAGTCAGTGTGGACCGGGGATCTAGATACACACTCAAGTAACACCGTATTCGAGACTCGTCGGAGAATTGAGAAGAACCACGTAGCTGAACTTTAGCTCTGTCTATATTAAACTTTTCGAATGGAGCCACGCTATCTCGCACGTACGGTTGCTCCCTCTCTCATCCGCTATATCTCACGTTCCTTCGCGCAGCTCCGCCGTTTCGCCGTGGCATGCAAATGTTTAGCATGTAGATGAAGATCTTGGGTAATCAAAGGCTCGGCAGCCCGGAGCTGCCCCCGGGGGCCCACTTCGTCAAGTCTCACTTATTTCAGTGAGGCCGCGCGTACGCTTAACGAAGATTCCCAGTCGACCCCGCTCATTTCTCCTCCCTTTATCAAGGAACCGTTTCATTCACGATTGTGTGTCTGAGAGTCTTTCCGAGTTCCCCTAAATTTAGCAACCCTCCCGGAGAGTGGATAGCCTCTTATCACTCTCCCTCACCGTCCCCGTGTAAACACTAATTAAAAGAAACCAGTTATCAAGCCACTTATCATCCACCCGCGCGATCCTGCAAACTTGGGCCTGGCTTTGAACGATTCGACGCAAGCGGAAAGAAGAAAATTGGTCGACAAAAAAAAAAAAAATGGAAAACATGTTCCATATCTGAGGAACATTGTACATTTTTTCAGATTTTTTTCGATCTGCTTGTAGCTCAAATTTTGAATTATACCAAGTTTCATAGAAAAAAGCTTCCTCTATGCGGAAGCAAAAGATAAATCATTTTTAAAGTGCTGATAAAATCCAGTTATTGAGCCAGTTATCATCCCTCACGCGCGATCTTGTAAACAAGGCTCTGTCTTTGAACGATCCAGCGGAAGCGGAAGAAAGAAAATTGAATGTTATTGTTCATAAAAAAAAACAAGAACGTGAAAATAATAAACAACATGTTCCATTCTGAGGAACATTGCACATTTTTTCAGATTTTTTTTCGCCTTTCTTGTAGCTCAAATTTGGAATTGTACCAAGTTCGATAGAAAAAAAAATAAATTATTTTCAACGTGCTGATAACATCCAGTTATCAAAAACCACACATTGTACACTATTTTCAGAT
This sequence comes from Ichneumoninae sp. B BG-2022a, assembly GCA_030522725.1. Lineage (NCBI taxonomy): Eukaryota > Metazoa > Arthropoda > Insecta > Hymenoptera > Ichneumonidae > Ichneumoninae sp. B BG-2022a. The sequence goes on along the minus strand of JAPYZD010004767.1, from coordinate 6,077 downwards.
TTTTTTCGATCTGCTCGTAGCTTAAATTTTGAATTCTGCCAAGTTTGATAGAAAAATGATAAATTATTTTGAAAGTAGCTCAAGGACTGAGGTCGATAGGCAATATACATATGTTCTCACGACAATCAACGTAACGTCGTGCCATGTACCAAAAATTCATCCATCTGGCATATTGTCAATAAATCCACTCCTCCTACAACTTATCATTAAAGTACCGACAAAAACCAGTTATCATCCCCCACGCGCGACCCTGTAAACAAGCCCAGTCTTCGAACGCTCCAACGGAAGCGGAAGGAAGAAAATTGAATGTTACCGTTCGCCCAAAAAAAGGAACGTCACTCATCCTCACCCCTCACATATGCTTTCTCTTTTTCACCGCGCGAAAGCTCCTGATAAGTTCCAGCGCGGTGTATATAATCGAGAAACGTGGAACGAGAATGATTCGGTACTCCGCCACACTCAAAATGGTAGAGTTTCACCCCCCCCCTCCACCCCCCCGCAAAATCCAGTCCCCATAATCGTCGGACAAAAAGTAATTTCCCCATCGAAAGGGGACGATCGTCGGCCCGCTGCCGGACACAAAGGGTGATTTTGTATGGAGGTGGTCGGCGTTCTGGCGACAATGCTACCCCCTCCCCCCCGTCCACCCTCACCGGTGGCCATAGGGGTGGCAGTGACCAGTGTGCGTAACGACCACCGTTCTCTTTCCACCCCTTTCGAATCTGTCTGCCGCCCTGCCGCTCGTTTTCCACCCTCTCCGCCTGCCTCTCTAACCCTTCGGTGTCCTCCCTGGCTTCTGTCCTCTTATTCCACCCCCTTCGAGCTCCGACTCTGCCGACCCTGGAAGCCTCGTCCTCTTTCGTCCCCTCGCCCTCCCCCTGGCAAAGCGCGTTCCATTGCGCGGAGGCGCGCGCCACGTGCGTCGCGTCCATCCGACCGGCGGGAGGAAGACGCGGGGGTAGTTATAAGCCGGACACGCGTTTACACGGCGCGTATGGGCTATCTGGGGCTCTGGAACACTTTTTTTTCACTGGCCGACTATTCGCGGCAGCGCCGCGGAGAAACTCTTTTTTATTCTACAACCAGAATAATTATTTATTTGACGGTCAGCGTTTGTTTGGTTTAAGTAAAATATTTATTCGATTTAAATAAATATTTATTTAAATGAAATAAACGGTGGCCGTAAAATATTTATTTTTTCTGGATGTATTTTATCTTTTTTTTTTTGCTTCCGTTTTGGATATACTTCGGATAGGGCCGACTTTTTTTTGTCATTGGCGGGCATTTTGGTGAATGCCACTTTGAGGCTGGGAGGTTGAAAACAATAGACACTTGAATTTCTTTAATATTTTATGCGGATTTTATTTTATTTTTAGGCGAATTTGAATTTCAAAAAAAAATCGTAAACAAGCTGGTCTCGCACATTGTTTTTAGCGATTTGGGCCAAAAAGTTGGGCGCACTTGGTTTGTTAACGACCGATGATCTCTATTGATTTTGGGAGATTTTATCGAGTTGCTAAAATTTTCTAACATTTTTATTCTGTCATTTTTTATTTAATGAAAAGTTAGCAGTTTACCTTGGAGCCAGATTTTTCGTGTTATGAGGTTGATACGCATTTACACGGCGCGTATGGCGTATGTGAGGTTCATGGATACTTTTTTTTCACTAGCCGACTCTTCGCGTCAGCGCGGTGGAGAAATCGTTTTTCTTTTTTTTACTTCCGTTTCGGATATGCTTCACATAGGGCAGACTCTTTTTTGTAATTTTGTCTCTGCGAATGCCACTTTGAGGCTGAGGTAGAAACCGACAGATACTTTACTTTTAGTCATTAATGTTTTATGCGGATTTTATTCTATTTTTTGTCGGATTTTAATATTTTTTAAATCCTGAACGGGCTGACCCACAATTTTTTTTAACTACTTGGGCCAAAAAGTTGTCCTCACATGGTTTATTAACGACCCAAGATCTCTATACATTTTGCCGAGAATCTATTCAATCGTAAAAATGTTATAACATTTAAAAAATGTTTATTCCACGAAAAGTCAACATTTTTACCTCAGAGCCAGACTTTTCGTGCCCAACATTAAACTAGGAGCAACACAGCTGGTGGATACACGATCAGTGGGGAAAAATATTGTGGACGTAGTAACGAAGGCACGGCCAATGACAAAAATGTATTGACATTTTTTTATAACTAATATCGCGAAAATTAGCATTAAAAAAAGTATCTTTGCTGAAATATGTAAATCAATTTTTTTTTTTTAATTTCATCAACTTTGCTCCGAAACGGCTCGAGGCAACGAGCCGTCTGTCGGACCTTGTGCGGAGCGAGATCCGCGCACCGTTGTCTACCACCGGTATTAACGTGAATATCACCGAACCAACTATTTTGAATATTCCGCCTCTCTGTACTTGGCTCTTCCGCATCACGGTCTATTCTCCGCACTCCATTATCTCCGTTATTCTACTCCGCTGTGCTCCACTCTACGCCATTATACGCGGAGACCGCGGATCAACGAGATGACTCCGGGCCTCCCTCAACACAGTCGTGTGGTAATCCACAGGGCTTTAGGTGTGGGAGGATAGCGCAAAGAGCCGCGACTGAGAACGACGGGAATATAAAATCGAAATTGTCGATTAACCCTGGAACACCGCAAATAGTTTTTCGAACCCCCTTGACCGCCCCCGCGTGGATCTGGCGGATGCTGCGTCTTCGTCGTCGCGCTGCTTCGCTGAGAATCAATATTTTTGGGCTTGTTTGTAGCGAAATGGAAACGACAGGTTGTGACCCACACATCTGTCTCGGTGCCACATCGATGTAGTAAAAATTGTATCAGTTATACCCCTTTAGAAAAATATGCGAAACACCAAATTTTTAAAAAACGTTCAATTTTCTTGAAATCCGACGACCGAGACTGCTTATGCACCCAGAAAAATAATTTATTTGACGGTCACCGTTTATTTGGTTTAAGTAAAATATTTATTTGATTTAAGTAAACATTTATTTCATTTAAGTAAGTATTTATTTAATTTAAATAAATATTTATTTTAATCAAATAAATATTTTACTTAATCCAAATGAATGGTGGCCATCAAATAAATTTTTTTCTGGGTGTGGTGTTACGGATTTAATGAAGCCCTGACAAGGCCCCGTTCCAACGCCCAAAAATGTCTACCAGGCACACCGAAGAATGGGCAAGGCGAACTATTTTTTGGAATTTTTCGCGAGTACAAGAAAGAGGCTCATCGCAAATCAAAGAAACGGGTCCATCTTGCCCCGGTCCCCTCCTGCTGCGTCAACAAAATATTATTGACAAATCACTTGATTCCTCGCATTGCGCGAGTTACGTCCGTAAGAAGCGGGACCAAGATCGAGTGTAAATTGCCATGCTTCAAAGATAAAAGGACAACGCGCAAAAACCAACCACCTTGCTCCGGAAGTGGGAAAATCTTGTCTCCGACATAAAAGGAGCACCGAACAAAACACGCGAGTCTAATTAAATGTCATGCTGGTCCACATGTACAGAAACATACGTACCAATCTATGTACCAGGTACATAGAATTCCGGGGCAAAACGGACTATTTTTAGGAATTTTTCGCTAGCAGTACAAAATAGAGGCTCATCTCGAATTAAAGAAACGGGTCCATCTTGCCCCAGTCTGCCCCTGCCTCCTCACCAAAATATTTTGAGAGTACCAAAATATTTTCCGAGCACCAAAATATTTTCCGAGTACCAAAATATTTTCCGAATACCAACATATTTTCCGAGTACCAACATATTTTCCGAGTACAAAAATATTTTCCGAGTATCAAAATATTTTCCGAGTACCAAAATATTTTTGAGAAATCACTGGATTCCTCGCCTCGCGCGAGTTACGTCCGTAAGAAGCGGGACCAAGATCGAGTGTAAATTGCCGTGCTTCAAAGACAAAAGGGCAACGCACAAAACCAACCCCCGCGCTCCGGAAGTGGGAAAATCTTGTCTCCGACATAAAAGGAGCCCCGAACAAAACACGCGAGTCTAATTAAATCTCGTGCCGCTCCACATGTACAGAAACATATGTACCGGAGGTGGGGAGACTGCTTTCCAGTTCAGAGAATCCTTCGCCCCTTGAGTGATGCGAAGGGTTCGTTATCCCGGGTTCTCCCGCGCCCCCGGACCTTTTCCCGCGCCGAGCTTCTGCTTTTTCCGGTAACAACCCGACTCGGATGAGACTCCTTTGTAGTGATTCGTGTGTATGCATGATAGAAGCGCCGAGGAGGAGCCCGAGATATTGCCGCGTTGGCTGGTCCGGCGGGAGGGCAAAGTGCGATAGCTCGTCCCTGCGGGATTCTCCGCTATCATCTGCACGAATCTTCGGTAAGGGGTTTCGGCAAGAGGGCAGCGAAGGTGAGCCTCCGAGGATAGAAAGGCAATTAAGGCCGTGGTTCAGCCACGTTATTTCAGCGACGCGTTTGTGACAGCGTTTCGCGCTTTGCCTCGACCCGGAAAAAGATGACCGCTCGCTTTTCACGCGGTTTTCTTTGTTTCTCGAGCGGACGACGTTTTACGTGGATTTCAGTTCTTTTTTTTCGATCGAGTATACCTCGGTCATTCGATTTTTGAAAGATTTTTTTTTAAGCATGGCCTTTTAACGTACAATTATCCATGAAAATCGATTGTGCACTGGAAAAAATTACATGGTAAAAGCAAGCATTCTGACTTTTTACCATAAAAAGTAGTTCCCAAGGGAAAGTTCTGCATTTTATTGTTACAATGACAAACCATTATGGTTGCAACCATAATTATAGTTTAACGAAATACTTCGACTATTCTTTATTGTTGGTAATTCCATATTGTGTCTCAATGTGGAGTAAAATACAATTATCCAATAACATCGATGAAATGCTATTTTCAGGTTAAATCGATAAAATAATATTAGCGAGTAAAATCGATTATGGAGTTTTTGTGTGACCTTGGAATGTGAACAATTTTTGTGTGTTAAAATTTGTTCAGCCTTTGACGTATGCACGATGAAGATTTTCACTCCGTCTCGAGCGGTCGACTTTTTTAGGTGCATTGAATATTTTTCGTTCGATAAATTTCGTCCGTTTGATTATCGGAACGTCATTTTGATTTTGATTTTTATTTTCAAGTGTGGCCGTTTAAGGAGATACGATTATCCAGTAAAATCGATTACAGAGTAAAATACGATTATCGAGTAAAATCGATTATGGAGTAAAATCGATTATGGAGTTTTTGTGTGACCTTGGAATGTGTACAATTTTTGTGTGTTAAAATTTGTTCAGCCTTTGACGTACGCACGATGAAGATTTTCACTCCGTCTCGAGCGAGCGACTTTTTTAGGTGCATTAAATATTCATCGTTCGATAAATTTCGTCCGTTTGATTTTCGGAATGTCATTTCGATTTTCATTTTTATTTTCAAGTATGGTCCTTGAAGGAGATACGATTATCCAGCAAAATCGCTTATAGAGTAAAATCCGATTATAGAGTGAAATACGATTGTCGAGTAAAATCGATTATGGAATTTTTGTGTGACCTTGGAATGTGTACAATTTTTGTGTGTTAAAATGTTGGGGTATGCACGATGAAGATAACAAAAATTTGATGACACACATATACTTCCCATGTATGTTCAATGTCGTGTAATCTCGGTTAGGGATGATGGTGCATTATAATACCTTTACCGTGTCGCCGACGTTGGCAGTGAAGATCCAATATCGGCTCCGAGTGACGAATTTCTGTTAACGATGCGGCTCTCATTAAATGGTCGTACACGATTTTTGATACTTTTAAATACACTTTATTTCGACTCGGTCAAAAACTACGATAACAATAGTTCGGTAGATATGTATTTGTCGGTAAATAAAAATACCAGCTTAGATTCGTGAGATTTTTTTTTATCTAACTTTTTTTTCCTTTCGAGTGACGCGTTTATATTCTTTTTTTTTCACGGACATCTCGACAGAAGCTCAATTTTTTTTTAACGCCGTAAAGACGGAATAATTCATCCTTTTATTTCCACAATAATTTTGTTCTTTCGGCCAGTGACGAGACGATAAAAACGTACAC
>JAPYZD010004766.1:0-10820 GCA_030522725.1 Ichneumoninae sp. B BG-2022a | reverse complement strand
TTTTGTTGCCGGGTAATTTGTTAACCAATTAATTTTTTGATGAATTTGTTAATAACATTTTGCTATTATTATTATGCAAAATTAATCTTCTCAGTACCTCTAGTATACATGATTTTTTCAGATTTGTACACCACAAGAAGTACTTGCAATTTTCTCTTATTGTTGTCGAACTTTTGCGAAGTCAGCGCGCAGCGAGACTCCCTCCGTAATGAGTTAACTGTAATTTTTCGGTATTGAGTTATAGGTCGCTCGGCGAACAGCCAGAGAACCAACGGCTGCTGTCCCTATCCGAGCCTATCGACTTTCTCAGTTAGCTAGGCAGTCGAATCTGGGTTAGAGAATCCCCGAACGACGCGGAATTGATCGTTGAGTCCCGGCAGACAAGCTCTGATGTAACTCTTTTGTCGACTTTCGTGTATGGCTACAATTTCAACCCTCTTCTCATGGAACGTGGAATGGGGCACAGATTTGGAGATGGACAATTATGGGCAAACGAATCCCTCAGGAACGCCGAAATAGGCGCGTTCTTCAGTTTCATCGTTTACGTAATAAATGTAATATAATGATAAATTTATTTAAATACTGAATATTATAATTTAGTAATAATGTACATTATATTATTAAATAAATATCATATACACCCAGAAAAAAAATTATTTGACGGCCACCGTTTATTTGGTATAATATAAATTTTAAGTAAAATATTTATTTGATTAAAATAAATTTTTATTTAAAGCAATTAAATATTTTACTTAAACGAAATAAACGGTGGCCGTCAAATAAATTATTTTTCTGGGTGTAATATGAATTTATTTGATGAACAATTGAAGTACTTGTTGGTCTCTCGACTCGATTAAAGAAAGGACTAAGGTTTCGACTCAAAATAAATCGTGCCTGGCCGTAGAGCAACTTTTGAAAATTTTTATACTCCATCCAATGTATCTAACGATACTTAACTTTACATACGTGCAGGTGATATATAGACTTAAAAAAAAATTTAATTATAGAAATAAAAAATCTCTTATCCCATCGAACTCGACAGTGTTTAACTTTCAAAGGAGCAAACACCGTCGTGTGTTTGTTTAGAACCGAAACGTTCGTTATTTTTTTCAATCTATCTGTCTATCTATGTTTACATAAATCATAACTAAATATCGGGCGACTGCCTGAACCATAAAAGAATAAATTTTTTCAGTCTGTGACCTAAATTCACATGTTAAAAAAACATTATCACATAGTCGAAAAAAAATGTTTCACGAAAATTCGAAATTTCAACAAAAATTCAAAAATTTTTACGCGTTGATAATGCTTTCAGTTGATCCCTTCGGTGTCAGAGAAACGTTTTTCCCCATACGTTGGGGCCTTTATAGGGGCTTCTGACAGTGGAGGGGTTAAATTCGTACATTGAGGAAAAGAAATGGTTGAATTAAGCAAATGCGCGGTGACATCACCGCGCATTCGCGTTCAAAGGTGTATTCGGTTGGTATAATAAAAATGTTTATTTCAATCGACAAATTTTGAATAAATTGAAGCAAATAATCGTTTAAGAAGGGAGTCTCGCTGTGCGCTGATTTCGCATAAGTTCGACAACAATAAGAGAAAATTGTAAGTACTTCTTGATGAGGTAAAAATCTGAAAAAAAATCATCTATGCTAAAGGTACTGAGGAGATTAATTTTGCATAAGAATAATTGGAAAATGTTATTAACAAATTCACCAAAAAATTAATTGGTTACCAAATTACGCGGCAACAAATTTTTTTTTAATGAAAATAATTCGTTTATTTTTCTGAATCCGTATGAATTTTTTCAGATTTTTAAGTAATCGTTGATTTTTGTTCTATAAAAAAAATAAAAAAATCAACGATTACTTAAAAATCTGAAAAAATTCATATGTATGATCAGAAAAATAAACGAATCATTTTCATTAAAAAAAAAGTTTTGTTGCCGGATAATTTGTTCACCAATTAATTTTTTGATGAATTTGTTAATAACATTTTGCAATCATTATTAGGCAAAATTAATCTTCTCAGTACACATGAAAAGATGTGTTCTCTTTAGTATACATGATTTTGTTCAGATTTTTACACCATCAACAAGTACTTGCAATTTTCTCTTATTGTTATCAAACTTACGCGAAGTCAGCGCGCAGCGAGACTCCCTCCTTAATCCAACCAATTTTTTTTCTCGGTGAGTTAAAAGTTATTTGAGTTAAAAGTTATGTATTTTTTTGTTGCTTTAGGTAAATAAATAAACTTACCACCACCATTCTTCTGGCACAAGTACGGAAACCTCCATATATTACCGAGCCCAACGCTGTAACCGATGATACTAAGGAAGAATTGCATCTTTCCACTCCACGCAGCTCTGTTTTCATTGCCATCCTGTCCAGCAGCCGGTGCATTCTGATTTGAGGTCACGACTATGGTCACGTTGTGTCCACCCTGTCGTTCCTCGTTCAGGGGTGCCAACTCGTGCCCGTTACGCGTATTCTCAGACTTCGTCACCATTCTCGTATCCTAATCTTTACCCCCCCTTTTAAAAATTTATTTTTATTTTACCTTAAACGAAAAAACAAAAACAGAAATTCTCTTCGACACTTTATCCTCGTTAATTTTTGTTTATATACTTTTTCTCTTATCTCACTTTGTTGTATCTCGTTGCTCGAATATTTGATTCACTTGGTTATCAATCGATCACAGAGTAATCCACGAATAATGAGAAGAACAGCGACAGTAACGCGAAACAATAAATCTCCGTTGACGATTAATTCGCAATAACGACGATGTAGATTCTTCGATTAGAAAATTATTACACTCGTACGAGATGGAAGGCATTCCTCAGTTTGAAGGCATTTATACAGTGAACATTTTTTTCTCTCCTATCGTCCGATATCCTTTATTATTATTTTTTTTCGCTCTCGTCACGTCCCAGTGTCGTAAAAACTTTATCCGATTTTCAATCCAGCCAAAATATAACGCGTAACGCGATATATATATATACAAATATATATATATCGTTTTTTTTTAATATCCTCGAGACTTTTCTTCGAATTTTTTCTTCCTTTTCCTTTTTGATAAATTCTTCAGGAACTCTCGCGACAATTACACTTGAGCTTTGTTTGTGAACGGTGCAATATTGTTTTCTTTTGTCTCGTGCGGTAAAATTTGAAGCTTGAAAAATGTTTTGTAATTTTTTGTTTTTTTTTTTTTTCTCCGTCGAAGGTTAGCGACGAATTATGGAAACAACGTTTCGGATGTTGAACGCGGGAGCAGTTCGGTGAGCGTTGGCTTGCCCGTGCGCGGGTCTCGCGAGACTCGATTGCCGCGGCGATTCAGCGTCGTTCCGGCTCCTCCTCCTCCTCACCGTCGACGACGTCGCAGCTAGAAACGTATTCGACCAAGTTCGCCGTTAATCAGGCACGCTTCAATGAAATTCCCCTCGTCGTTGTTGACGTTTTCCCTCCGTCGTAAAGCCCGATCGAGGTGCGGAGCGAGGTCGGTCGTTGCGCGACAAGAAACAAAAATGAAAACCGAGTGGAAACAGCGAAACTCGCCCAGTAGGTGAGACCAGTGTCGATCGGACCTCGAAATTTTTTCCACTTAAAAATCACTCTACGTCGCCGATTTTACACGTCGAATTGTGTCGAGCCCCGTGGAAGCCTCCGAGCCAATTTCGCGACCGGTTTGGAAGCGAATAATTCTTGGAAAATAATAACAATATTTACATGATTATGTTTATATTGACTCTTGTGTTGTTGTTCTTCGTGAGAGTGGGGGGGAGGTCTCCGATGGACTGTACGCGTTATCAATGGCCTCGATCGGCTTCCCTCGGGTTTTTGCACACGCGACAATTTCGACTCACCGGGGTGTCCGGACACAAACCGACGCACACGTGCGCGTGCTCTTGCGAGCCGATTCTCCCGCGGATGACGATTTGGACACTCGGAAATTTTTTTGTTTGTTTTTTTTTTGAGAATTTACTAGCGTTGTTATGTGTAGGTTTATATTTATATATATATGTTATATATATAGTTATAGCATATAGCACAGCCCTCGATGATTTCTCGTGGCCAACTTTCGGAGCCTCTCTTCTAGTAGCGAAATTTGCCACTACTCTATAGCCTCACGCTTTTCGATTAACTCTCAAATTCAATATCGTTCAACGACTTTAAACTGAGAATTTATTTGATTTCAATAAAGACAGGATTTTTTTTTTTTTCGTGAGATTGGGAAATATATTTTCGTGGATTATTTTTTTCTTCGGATTTTCACGCCGTTCGCGTGGCGTCGAAATCGCGCGGTGAATGAATTTAGTACGATATATTACAGTGTACGATATACGTGGACTCAATATGAATTTATATTGCAATTTCCTTTTTGTTAAATGTATTTATTTTTTTTATTATTTTTTTTAAATTCTCGATTACTTAAATTTGATACTCTTGAGGTTGCGTAGGCTGGTGTTGTACTCGGTGTGTATGGAGGCGGGCCTTGCGGATTTCGGACCCATGTATACCGCTTGTGCGCTCTTTCCCCTAGGTTGCTCTAGGTCACCACCCGACTGTAACGTCGCCTTTTTTTTCGTACGATTTTCACGGCTCTCGGACGACGGCCCAGCCCCGCTATCGCGACCACCGTGCGCTGCGGGGTTTCTCTTTAATTTTTTGTTTTTTTCCTCGATTTTTTGCAAGTCGATTATTTTTATTAAGTTTTCGTTTTTAATTTGAAATTATTGTTTAAAAATAAAAATTGATACCAATTACGCTTGTCGTGCGATGGTGGTGTGTCTCGTGCGAGAGCCGATAACAAACTGAAGGGAGGCGACACGCGCACGGTGCCGCGCGGCGTCGCGTCGAAATACCCCGTCTCCGTCGCTCTCCCTCGTGCCGCGGGGCGAATACGCGGTGGGTCAAAAAAGAACGACGTCGTTCGGATTTCGCCGGGGCTCTCGATTGGCCGAAAATTTCACTCGGGCAATCGTCCTACGCGGTTTAGGTTTTTTTTCTTTTTTTTGATAATCGAGGGAAAGTTGTTGTAGAGGAATTAAGGAAAAATAGATCAAGAAACGGTTTTGACAATTTACCGTTCGAAATAATACAGTGAAATAAATAAATCGTATCGATAATGCAATTTTTATTGAGGCAGGCACGATACAATTGTAAAAAAATATGCTCTTCGATAATTTAATTAACAAGGATCAACGGTCTGCAAAAAGTGAAGTTTGTTTATCGACCCACTTTGAGAAAAGAGTTTATTTAATGTTAATCAATCTTTTTTTGAACGTCGCAAGATAAATATTTAGTTATTGTTACTAACTTTTAGTAGAACCAGATAATTTTATTATAACCGAATGGTTTAAGTTGTTTTGGGTTAATTAAATTACATTTGGCACAGCTAAAAATTGTCAACAATAAATGAACACTTGTTTCATAATATTCAACAAAACATTCGTTAACATTAAACTCTTATCCCACTGCAACCGCGAATGGTAAGATTTAAAAAAAGAAAAAAAAAACTATCCAGATTAGTCGAAACCTTTGAGCGCCAGTTTTCGAAATTCGATAATTTAATTAACAAGGATCAACGGTCTGTAAAAACAAAAATTTGTTTATCGACCCACACTGAGAAAAGAGTTTATTTAATGTCAATCAATCTTTTTTTGAACGTCGCAAAATAAATATTTAGTTATTGTTACCCACTTTCAGTAGAACCAGATAATTTTATTATAACCGAACGGTTTAAGTTGTTTTGGATTAATTAAATGACATTGGGCACAGCTAAAAATTGTCAACAATAAATGAACATTCGTTTCATCATATCCAACAAAAACTTCGTTAACATTAAACTCTTATCCCACTGCAACCGCGAATGGTAAGATTTAAAAATAGAAAAAAAAAATTATCCAGATTAGTCGAAACTGTTGAGCGCCAGTTTTCGAAATTCCCGCCATTAGCCTAGTTGAGCCCTCGCGCGCTCAAGCCCAGTTCGTTGCGAGGGCACCTTAACCGGGCTGCAACCCCTCCGCTCATCGATCGCCCGCTGGCTCCGCGGAGGCGTAGCCAGTGACGTTGCATCCTCTATCCTGCCTCGACCTCACTACATTCAACGCACATACACATTTACACACGCTATGCCACATATCGACTTCTGAGAGTCACAACGACCCATCTAATCTCGTTCTCCATGTAAAATCCCGGACATACGCCCTATCGTTTCCCATCCATACATGCAAACCTTGCGTCTGTACCGTCCGTTTCCTGCCCTTCACCTCTCTCACCTCTTGCCGCCGATCTCGCGGCCTCGTCCGCGAAACCTACTGCTTCCCTACACCGCTTGACGCCGTTGGCTCGTCACGTGACGTAGCAGCTGGAAACCTCTTCATCCCCTGCACGCCCCTCGCTCGTCCATCCACCGGTTATACGTACGGTGATGTTACTTCTTTTTATACATGTTTGTTTCGTAGCGTTGGGGCGTGTGTTCGATACAGGGAGAAGCGAGCATGTAAAAGACCGTCAGAGTTAATAGGTAAATGACGGTAGTCTTTGCGACTGCGAGGAACTCGCAGCTAGATAGTGCACTCTAAATAAAATCGATGTGAGGCGGGAGGATCTTTTTGCGGCGAGTGGATTCTCATTTCCCGCTAATAGAATTCTCTTGCATCAAATGGATTTTATTTACCGTGCGTTAATGCTTTGTAATTTACAGCTATGGGGACGTAAATGTAGCTGAGGTGCGCTTCGCCGATGGTCGGCAGGTTGGCAGCCGATGATCGGATCTCGATGGATGCCCAACATTGGCTAATGTGTCGATTGACAACCACTCCAGCGTTCGGCTCAATAGTTGGCAGAACGCTGATTACCAGAGTTGAACTGGCGCTGGCGTAGCGTCGTAATGATGCGTGTTCGCTCATTACGACGCTACAGTGGATTGAACAGGATTTTTTTCCTGTTCTAACGTTTACTGGCGTTGGATCGCCGGGAAACGCATAACTTCCGTCTTTTCCCTAGCGGGGAGTCGGGAGTGAAAAGTATAATGTGATGAGTCGAATGTGTGAAGATAAGAAACTACAACAGAGCACTCTGTAGAATAATAAAAAGTATTGAAAAGTCCCGCACAATCCATTACATTTTCTTATTGGTTATTAATATTTTTCATTTTTCATTCAATTTCGGCAACCGACGTTGGGCCGAAGTCATCATCCCGACGTTAAGTGGTCGTTGGGTCTACATTGGTGACCAGCGTCAGGTCGACTTTCTAACTCAGGCGGTCATAGTTGGTCCAACGTCAGCCCGGTTCTAAAACCGCACCTGGGAGGTTCACGTATAAAAGGCTCATAAGAGCAATCCGAGAATGCGAACCGACAAACGCCTTGGAATTGGGGACAAAAAGGACCGGTGCTGTAACACTACAAAAAAAAGCCCTTGAACATAATCGGCCGTGCTGATACCGATACCTAAACCCCGCTCGTACCCCCTTGCGGCTGCTGGTTCCCTTTCACCCTCGCATCTGGCGGTAATTCTCTTGTATACCCTTTATGAGACTTACCTACTCTACAGGACCTCGACGTCCGGAATGCGGAGGTGTGTTCTTTGAACCGCATCGCTTGGAGGGAGGACCAAAGACCTATGGGGAGGGATCTATTTTTCTATAATAGGTACGTACTTGGCGAGTACAATCGAAACTCCAACATGGCACCTGATGCTCGGACAATTCAAGTAGGGGAGCCCGGGGCAAAATGGTACACCGGATCAAAACGGGATAACGTGACAAAACTCAATTCTCCAATAACTTTTGGATGGTGGCGATGGTGGTACGTGGGACAAAACGGGTTCGAAAATCTGGATGTATCGTTGGGACGAAATGGGGCATCAAAAGATTAATGGAAAATTGAGTTTTGCCCACGCTGTGCCGTTTTGCCCCGCTGTGGCATTTTGCCCCGGTCTCCCCTATACGCGGCCAGCAACGGTCTTGAAACATTTTTGCTGAGCGGTCTTCTTGACAAATTTTCCTGACCGGATTTTTCTCTTACAGTTGAACGTTGATTTTCTTGGGTGTCGTTTACTTTTCCATTCCCCTAGATGAGTGCACTCTGTGGGCACTCTGAGGTTGTCAGTCAAACCACCCCACTCAGTTCAATCCTGAAGTTTGTTCAGGACGACGAGTGGTGGTAAACTAATGCGGGGTGTAAAATAGTTGTTCATCATCGCTAGCCTAAATTTGGCTCGCGCAGACTTTGCGGCTCAAACCTACGCTTCTGGGTTTCCCTTGTTGCCCCTCTCGTAGAGCATGGCCTACCACTCTGTTACAACACGTTACCAAGTTCAGGCGGTGCGTTCTATCTCGCTTCTATTTTCGGAGAACGCATACTGCATCCCACTTTGCACAGCCCGCTGTGCGCAACCACCCCCGTCCGTACCCGAACACAATTTTGCCCGCCGTAGATCAGTACGGACCCTCTCTCCCGGTGGAGTTTTTTGTACTCCCTCGCCCACGATAGCCTACTTTCTCCCTCGCAAGCCTAGCCTGGCAAGTACAGTGGAAACGCCGTTCATGCGAACCTCAAAAGCAAGTACAGTGTAAGCTCAGTTCACGCGGGCTTAGAAGCGAGTATCGTGGAAGTTCCGTTCATGCAAGCCCCGAAAAACAACTGCAGTGAAAACTCCATTCATGCAAGCTCCGAAAAGCAAGTACAGTGGAAACGCCGTTCATGCGAAGCTCGAAAAGCATGTACAGTGGAAACGCCGTTCATGCGAAACTCGAAAAGCATGTACAGTGTAAGCTCAGTTCATGCGGGCCTAGAAGTGAGTATCGTGGAAGTTCCGTTCATGCAAGCCTCGAAAAGCAACTACAGTGAAAGCTCCGTTCATGCAAGCTCCGAAAAGCAAATGCAGTGGAAACGCTGTTCATGCAAGCTTCGAAAAGCAAGTGCACCGGGAGCTCCGCTTCAGGCGAGCATGGTTCTCCGATCTATCAGGACCTTGATCGATTTAAGTTAAGGAGACCTGCAAACGAGCCGTCCAAAAAAATGACTCTAATGGAGTTTCCACTGTACGTCGCTCTCAACGCCGAGAACCCGCTAGCATCATCAAACCTCCCCACCTCTCCCCAGTGCACGTATCAGAACGACGCGGTGGAGCTCGGCTCTACACACCCCCGTGACGTCATTCCACAGTTCACCGTTCTTCCTCCACTGCACTGGTAAATGGAAAGATTCTCCCGTGTCGGTGAGCATAAATTCGCGGACGCAGGAACGTAGAGGCGAACACACACTCGGCGCGGATACCCAAGCACGACAGTATCTACATGCACCCTGGTGTTATGAATAGCCACCACCGAGACACAGAAGGGCTTACAGGGAGAATGGGGCAAAATGGACCACCCCCAATTTTTCGCCGCGTAAAAGAGTTTAGTCTTGAGCGAAGGTCCGTTTCGCCCCCAACCCTCCCCTACATCATTTAATAGGCGAAACGATGTGGCCTTTCTGCTTCCCGTCAGTCGATACATAAATGGCGTTGCCTTTTGCATTTGTACATAGACGCTTATACCGTTTATCTACTGCGCCGTATGCTCCGACTCGCATCTGGTTCTCCGTCGGTTTCGCCTCCTATATAGATCCGACCCGCTACTTCTGGCGAGAATGGTATTGGGCAAACATAGGTATAGCGATGGTGGGTTTTTGCGCGCAGCGTATCAACTGGAACCGCGGCCTCGCCAGCCAACCAACCCCCCGCCAGTTATGCAATGCTCTCTCACTCGTAACCTTTTAACCCTGTTACGAGTATTTACTGTTTTCCCTGTTTCACTCCTTTGTAGGATCACACGCAGTTCGTCTAGACCGCATTACCAAACTGCCTTTCGCGACAACGTTGCGGTGAACTTGGACAATGGGATACGGACTCGGTCGGCAACGAAAACTGTTATCAATTTTTCGTCGAAGTGTCAACGTTTTGGGTTGAAAACAAAATATCATACGATTCGTCTGGCGCTCTTGGGAAAGCTGTTGATTTAATTTTCTTCGCGAAAGGGTCGGTGAACCCGACGAAATTTTATTAGTTTTTTTTATTAGGCAAGATTGAATTGTAAAACAAGATTTATTTATTTATTTATTTATTAACATCCACGGGACAAGCACTTTTTACAATAGATAAAAATGTTTCGCAAATCTAATCTAAGCACAGGAGGAAATTTAGTCACAGTCTTGCCCGGAGAAGGGGTTGCCGGAAAATCCCTGAAATCCCCGGAAAAAGATGGGTAAATTCTTGAGACTTTTAATTTCGAACGTCCGCGAGTGAATTCGATGAGATGCTGATCGTTCGATACACTCTCGATACAGTGGCTCGTTTCACCCTCGACCTACTTAACTGGGCCGAGACTGCCGACCCATCCAACATTTTTCGGCTTTTCTCGCGTACCAGGCCACTCTGGCGGAATTGAACGAGCCGTAGATTCTTTTGCGATACCAACGTCGCGATACGTCCGTGTATAACAGGTTGCCTGTACTTGGGGCAGCTCCACGGAGTAATTGCACCCAGAAAAAGAATTTATTTTACGGCCACCATTTATTTGGTATTTATTTATTTATTTATTATTTAGTTTACGGGATAAACCCTTTTACATACAATATTAAAAATACATCAGTAAATTGATAAATTATGAAAATATCTCAACGACTTGAATAATATCATCGGTTCGCATCTTAATATATAATAAATAGACAAATGTATTTCATTAGTTCATTTTAACATTAATAACCACCATACTGGTTATTTGCCTTTGGTTGCCCGATTATTTTGGAATACAATCACTCAAAGATAAGAATT
>JAPYZD010004765.1:0-10822 GCA_030522725.1 Ichneumoninae sp. B BG-2022a | reverse complement strand
AAGGTTTTTTGAAATCAAAAAAAGGTTTTTTGAAATCAAAAAAAGGTTTTTTGAAATCAAAAAAAGGTTTTTTGAAATCAAAAAAAGGTTTTTTGAAATTAAAAAACAGTTTTTTAAAATCGCGAAAAGGTTTTTTGAAATCGCAATAAGGTTTTTTTGAAATTGAAAAAGGGTTATTAGAAATCGAAAAAAGGTTTTTTGACATCGAAAAAAGGTTTTTTGAAATCGCAAAAAGGTTTTTTAAAATCGCAAACAGGTTTTTTTGAAATCGCAGAAATCCTTTTTTTTAATCCAAAAAAAGGATTTTTAAATAAAAAAAAACTTTTTGCGCATCGATTTTTTTTTAATCGGAAAACATCCCAAAAAAAGTTATTCTCGAAGAGGAAGAAGCGGCTGCGCTCACAGTCCCCCGGAGACTCTCGTAGCTTCCTCGCTCCGTCTTCGTCGACTGCACTCCGACAACTTTTCTATAGTTCTCGCGTCAACGTTTATGGTCTTAGTCTTCTGCGCCGCGCTCCTCAGCTTCTCGATATTCAGCATCAGCTGTTGCACGTGCAATTTCAATGTCGCGTTCTCGTACACCAATTTGCTGTTTCTCCGAACGACCTGCAAAATCATTATCGACCGTCGGTAAATTCCATCGCCTTTTTATCCTACGTTTTCTTTTGTCCTTTAAACCTCGGTGAGGGATTTTTTTTAGTAACCCCATTTTCAGATTCGTTTCATTACCTGCAAGAACTTTGCCTTGCTGATCGGCAAAGGTTCCTGAAATTTTTCCGACACGATGATATTCAATTCTTCTCTTGCCTCGTCGAGTTTCTCCATCATCTCGGCCATAACCTGCAAATGCTCTCGAAGCAAACCGTCGAGCTTCTGCCTGAGGGAATCTCTTGCGTCTTTCATTCGCAAGAATTTTATGCAAAGATTGTATGTAGTTTCGTTCCTCTCCGCTACATCGTCCCTCAATCGTTTGTTCTCGTCTTCCAAGCTCTCGCGAGTCTTCTCAGACTCCCTGTGCAGCTGCTGTTGCGCATGCGCAGTACCGCCGACGCGCTTTGCCCGATGATTCTGCATCTCCTCGCAGAAATGCTCCTTCTCCTTCTGATAGAAGAACCTTTCATCGTCCAGCTGTTCTAGAATAAAAACTCGGGTTAATTTAATCATCGCTATCGGGTTATTTTTTTTGTGGATTCGCCAAAACTTACGCTTTAGGTTTCTGTTGCAACGCTGCTGCCTCTTCAGTTCGGAGGCGAGCCTCTCGTTGTCCCGTCGAATATTCTCGATCTGCAGATCCTTCGCGCTAATCGTTGACTTGAGATCGGCGATCGTTTCACTCAACTCCGCTACCTTGTGGGTCAATTTTTTAGTCAACCGATTTTCAGATTCGGTACATTTTATTTTTAAAAATAAATAATCATCGCCTATCGAGGTAATGTGAATTACCACGGCCGGTAACAAAAACTGGGAAATAGGCGGACGTAGGATATTTTTTAAAGATTAACAATTTAACAAATTATTCGTTGAATCTGGCAAGGAACCATTGCACTTCATGCTAATCGTTACTCAGCTACGTTATTCAATAAACCGATTTTTAGACTCGGTATAAGTTTATAAAAAAATTATAGATACGTCGAAGCACCTGTTGAGTTAACGCGAATTACCACGGCCGGTAACGAAAACTGGGAAAATACGCCGACGTGGGTAAACACTTTTTAGGGACCAACATTTAACAAACTATTCGTTGAATCCAGCAAATAAATATTATCCTCGATACCTGCCGATGAAGATCGTTCACTTCGTCCAAAATATGACATGCCGACGAAGCTCGCAAGTTGTCGCGGCCGGAACTCTCGGGACAGTCTCCGTTCGGGTCAATGATCTGCATATCATTTTTCTGACCTTCTGCGACCGACCCCCAGATCGTTTTTTCCTCAGAGTTTCTCGAAGAATCAGAAAATTTCCTAAAGGTTTTTTTTTAACAAAGCGTTAAATTCAATTAGCCTAAGTTGCACTCTGTACAATGTATTCGTAATTAAAAGAGTCACGTGACTCTTGATTTTCACAACTAACCCCAATTTAGAATCGAAATTCAGGTACATAAATGATTCCCAAATGTTTGGGCGCTAATAAACCACCACGCCAAACGGTTTTGGGCTCGAGGGACAAACCTCTCGCAGAACTATCCGAGCGTCAGTTATCGAACGTAAGATTACAAAACTTTTTGTTAAAAAAAAATGTGAGCATATTAAAAACTAGACAGTTACTGAGGCCGAGAGCCCGCGATTTTACGTCAGATGTCACACTGTCAGAAATAATAATTTGCTACGGCCGGACAAAAGAACAAAATGTTTCTTTAAGAGTCGAGGGACGACTCGCGCGTAGAACTTATCTTAGCGTCAATTATCAAATGTAAAATTACAAAACTTTGTTGTTAAAAAAACGTGAGCATATTAAAAACTAGACAGTTACTGAGGCTAAGGGGAGTCCGAGAGCACGCAATTTTATGTCAGATGTCACACTGTCAGAAATAATAATTTCTTACCATCGGACAAAAGAGCAAAGTCTTTAACTTGACCCTTAACTGTTAAATCATTTGTGTCAATTTATTTCACACCTTGTGAAATAAAACTTTGGAAGATACTCGTGCGATGAAACCTTTCTTTGACTCGTGTGATTGCAACACTCGTCAGAGCAAGCTTTTTCGCACTAGTATCGTAATGTACTAATTTTGTAACTGATGCACAAAAAGTCCCACATTTCGTGCCTGTGAGGTGTGGCGATTTTTAGTAAGTCGTTCAAGAAAAATATTGCGCATGCGCAGCCTTCACTAGTCACATTTACGCATGCTTTTTTAACACTCGTAATATTCTTCACACGCTTTCGTCACGCTACAGGCATAAAATGTGCGAGTTTTTGTGCATTTGTTACAAAAAGGACTATTTTGTAAAACAAACGCAAAAAGTCCCACTTTTCGTGCATGTAACGTGTAGAGCCTTTTAGTAAGACGTGCGAGAAAAATACTGCGCATGCGCAAATGACACTAGTCACTTCATACTCTATTAACTATTCCGCATGCTTTTGCCACACTACAGGCATGAACAGTAGTTTCGGTGCATTTGTTACAAAATTAGTACATTACAATACTAGTACGAAAAAACTTTTTCCTACGAGTATCGTACGAAAATTTTATTTCATAAGGTGTAAAAATGGGACGCACGCGAATCGTACGTAAAACTGCAATTTTCGAACGGAGTGAAGTAAAGTAGTATGCGATACTTGTACGAAAAAGCGAGTTTCACAACCATCGTCGAACGATCGTACTATCAATTAATTGCATAGCACGGCTATAAGTTTTCACGCTCCTCCTTTTTTCAACATTTTTCCTACCTTCACCAATAAAACTTTACAGCCTCACGCGACAGGACGGAAGGCTTAACAATTTTTTCAAAACGATGCTGAGTTTGTGTGAAATGTTTTATTGTATCGTATATGTACAAAAAGGTGTACGGACTACTGTCAATCGCTCGGGTATGAGCCGCCAATGTAATTGAAACTTGACGCCCTACCGCCTGAAGGACAATGTAAAAATTGTCACACATGTGTTGTACACCCGTGACCCCTCGTCTGTTGTCGTTCATCGGAGTGGAATGAATGTCGATAAATGACATATGTGTGTATGCTTGTTATTTCTTTTCTTTTTTTTTCATTTCTTTTCCTCATAATTTCATGGTACAACCTCGCTTGACCTCGATCAAAAAATATTTTCCAAAAATTACTCGCGAACGCTCATCGATGCTGGGTCTCCACACGCTACTGGATCGACACCGCGGTACGCACGATCAGAGATAAAGAAACACGAAAATTGAATCACCCTTTGCCAAGAAACTTTCTCCAGCAATCGACCATTGTTATTACATGACTATATCTTATTATATACTCGCGTCACAAATTCTCTCGATAAGTTGACGAAAAAAAGAGGGGGCTCAGATGCGTGAATAACCCATCGATCGTTTTTCAAGCCGCGTTTATTCGCGAGTACGAAAACTGGACCTCATTGTTACACTCGATCCGAAACGAGACTCCCAGACTTTGTAAAGAAACAAAAATTAAGAGCGAACAGAAAAAGAAAGGTAAAATCTATGTCACAAAAGTATTCTCGTAGCTTTCGATTACTTTTTTTTTAGTTACAGCCTGGAGATCGAGTATGGCGACGAGTGGAAGACAAGTGTCAAATTATAGTTCGTCGAGACTGGAAGTAAAAAAATTCACGCGACTGGACGAGTCGCAGAAAAAAAAAGTGAAGAAATCGTTACAAATTTTCTCACGCGAGAATAAAACGTTAAAAGTATTTGTATGTTGTTCTTTTTTCTCACGAATACGCCAGTCGCCTTTGTTACATATTCGTTATATTCACACTCGAGTGGCCCAGTTTCGATCTCGAAACCGCGGTATGCAAAAAAAATTCCTTTTTCCTTTTTTGCGGTCGTCTGAATAGTCGGATGAAAACACGATTTCTGATTCGGCAGAAACGCGGAGATGATAGTTGATGGACTTATGCTTAGTAGCCTAGCCTAGAGTTGGTTGAGTTTTTTTTTCTCTTTTTTTTTAATGAGGTCTGTTTAAGAACTCGCGGAGTTTATTTTTTCTTGTTCTTGTTAGCCTGATTTTTGTTTTTGGCTGCGGCCGCCAGTTTGGCGTTCTTCTTCTTGGGTTCGTCGTCCTCGTCGTCCTCGTCCTCGGGATCCTGCACGTCGCAAATAATTATAGATAAGAAAAAAGCGGCTTCGAGCAGTCGCGAGTCGCCCCGAAAAAAAAAATGTTTTCCTCCATCGTTTAATTCAACAAATTGGGCCAAATCGGCGGATCGAACAGATCGACAAGACAAACCCGTGCCAAGATGGAGCTGAAGGAAGCGTGAAGTGTGCACAATGAAAAAAAGAAAAAAAATATCAAACTTCTCGTTTAGACAAAAATGATTTATTTCGAGGGAAGAAAGATTAACAAATAAAAAAATGCGAACACAAGAGTTTTGTTTTCTAAAACATTTGTTGCATCACGAGCCGTTGAACTTTCCTTATAATCAAACTCGTTTTTTTGTTTTCTTTTTTTTTTTTTTTTTAGAATAAAAAAATCGCCAGTTCTTTCGATATAAAAATTAAGAAACTCGCGTGACTCGGACTCGTAGAACTTACGCTATGCTTATTATCCGTCCTTTCGTTTCGCTTTTTCTTTTGTTTAACTAACGCATTATTTATCTACTGCTTCGTCCATCTTGGCACGTTTGGTGCCATTTTTTTTACCGTCAGCGGAATTCTTTCGTTTCTTTTGCGGTGCCTGAAATGTTCATTTCTAATTTTTAAACACGCCCAGAACGACAATCGCCAAGGCAGGCTCACCGCTGTTATGAAACACCGGTGACTCACAGAGAGCAGCCGTGAACCTGCCCGAAATTATGTATAAACTACGTAAGTAAATAATAATAATAAAAAGCAAAGAAACTGAAAATTTGATGTGTCTTAAAAATAATAAATAAATAATAGAATTGGGTGAGTTAAGTTCGTACCTTCTCGTCATCTTCCTCATCAATGTTCTCCTCTTCCATTTCATCCTCTAGGTCGTCAAATTCCTCCATGTGCGTTCCTATTGGCGAAACAATTTCGTTCGTATAGTATTTAGCATTTTTTTTTTAATGAAATAAAAATAGTGTATAATCATATTGTATTATGTACGAAACGACCGACTAAAATTCTCTCTAGTGCAAGGCGTAACATTATAAACTAGACGAATCACGTCGTACCCACCTTAAAACGCTATAGAGGTCTCACTCTCAACATTATAATAATAATTTATAATAATTTTTTAATTTTTTAATTTTTTTTTTATGGTCCTTACCAAGGAGATTGTGTCCTACTATATGAACTGGTCCACTGCCCTTGATGAGAGTGAAGGTGACTGGAGGGTCGGGAAAACTGAGATCAAGAATGATTTGCACTGTCCTTCCAACTTCCAGGAGGGCAATGGGACACTTGATAAGACCCTTCAGTCCCATGGCTTCCACCTGGAGGACGTTGAGCTCCCCAGCCTTGGCTTCCGGTCCCAAAAGTGCCTGCAAATTACAACATTTTTATTTTACATATCTCGTATTTTATATTTATTAAGATATTAAAATATATAACATATAAGTTTCTTATATATTTTATATTTACATAAAATATTACATTTTCGTTTTAAACACTTTTAAAACAAAACTTTTTTCCTTTTTTCAACATCCGTGTATTTATTAAATATCCCTTCACCTTTTAAATTGCATTCCTCAAATGAAGCTTACATTTTGCGTACTTTAAAATAAATTGTAATACGAAAATCGATCCACATTGATATGTGTTATTATTATTTCAATTTTCAGAAAGTCATTTTCCCACTTATAGAAATCTTCCTCAAGGTAAATAAATTTGCACTGTTTTTTTCAAGTGAACATCTGTGCAATATAATGGAACAAAATATACATATATATCTTTTTTTTTTACAAAAATGTAATGCTCTTAAGTTTAAATTCCTGACGCGCGGCAATGCAAGCCGGACCGTTAAATTTATTCCCTCTTTGAACCGTAATTCCCGAGCATTCATTCTATGCCAGAGATTTCCGTTGGAGCAATCCCCCCCTTCTTTCCACACGGAAGACTCGTCGAGGGTTGCACGTTCGAAGGTAGGGGAGGAAACACTAGCGGGTAAAAAAAATCGCGCGAAACAAAAAGAAATCACACACGAGCCGTTTCGTCGATCTTTTTTCTCGCGTTTAATTATCGCAACGAACCAGGTAAATTTCGTCAAATCTCGCAATTTCACGATCGTCGCTAAAGCAGAAAAAAAATAACAAGAATCGCGAAGCGCGGCGAAAAAAAAAACATTCGCACGGTTAGCGCCGGTCGGTAAATTTTCGCGTTTCACGGTTGGCGCGCAAAACTCGAACGTTCCTAGTTGGCGCATCGTAGTTGGCAACGGCGAGCGAGCGAGACAGAACTATTTCTCGAGGGCTGCCGAGTAAGACCGGCACACATTATATTCGGGTTAGGTTAATGGCGAATGAATTCTTTTCCTCGCGATTCGCATTCGTCGAGCCTCGCGAGTTCGGCTCGCGAGTCTTTCGTCGATCCCCGCTTGAGAAAAAAGGCCCAAAAAAAGATGCTTCGAGAAAGAAAAGCCGAAACTTAAATAATCCGTTGGGACGACGAAAACTGCAAATTCGCGGGACGTCCAGCGAAACGCGAAACTCCCGTCTTTCGCCCCAGCGAGCGGTCGGCATTTGAGAAACACGACGAACGAGGCACATCGAATGACAAGCCAACAGCCCGAAAACTTAAGGAACTTAAGGTTTTGACGCATCGTTCCTCGAACCTCAAAAAATCGCCGATATATCGCGATATGCCGCACGTAACTCCCGAACCTATATGTGTATATATATATATATATATATATACGTGTGTAGATTATAGTAACTATAAAGAAATTGCAACATACCATTTTGATGATGAGTTTCTGATCAACGCCGAAATGTTGATTGGCACCATCGGCGTCGTCGTTCTTGCGTTCGGGATCCCAGACTTCGCTGGCGTTTGGTCCTTCGAGGGTGATTCCTGCACACAAATCCGACACATTCTCGTTAACGTCAAAGATCCCTCGGGACTCGAACGGCGAAAGGTCCGTGAAGGGTTCTTTCTTTCTTTTTTTTTCGCAACGTTTTTTTACTGTCGAAAGAGAAAAATCGCGGAGAGTTGTCGGGGGGACAATGGATTCGGTCACAATGGCCGAAAAGCTGCCGGCGTCCCGTCCAATGCGTTACGCACTTTCGATGGCCACCGTGAAGCAAGTAACGGATTGTGCGACGAAATAATTTAACGTCGTTGAGGACCGTTCGACGACGCGTTATATTTACCGTAAAGATATTCCTCCGCCATGACGATTGTTACGATATCAACGGATTATAACGTTAGAGAAATGAAAGGAGCCGATGTAGCGTGTGTGCCGTACGAGAGGTAGCTAAGAGGAGACGCCGCCGCGCGCAATGGTCACCGTGCGAAGTGCCGCCCGCCGGGCGACCGTCGGGGGGAAGAACGGTGGTCGCACGTGCTAGACGAACGCAGACGAACGCGTAGCAAATGAGTTTCGCGTAGCCGACGTTGCGCGCCCAGAGTACGTTCGGCTATCCGATTGGCTCGCGCTGTCCTCATCGGCTCTCCGCAGGGTTGCCGGCACGGCGAGCCGGAAACATATCCGAGAGATTGTCCCGTGAATAGCGTGATTTTGGGCTCTCGCAGGGACATCGATGCACGCCGTTAGTCGCAATTTAATTTTATCGCCGGACTCGATCGACGCTGTCGCGGATCTTTCGAGCTGTTTTCCTTGTAGGAAGAGGAACTATGCTTTCGTTCCGACAACATCGCACGGGCAGATGGGCACTGTTCGCGGGGACGCCTCGTGGCAGGGGCTCTTGGCGAAGGCAGGTGCGCAGCTGCAGAACTATTTCCTCTCGTACGAATGCCCATTTTTAAAAAAGTAGCTATGTAATCGGGCTCCGTGAATATTGTCATTTGACAAACGCTGAATTAGGAAGTACGCAGACTTTGATATGATGTATGTGGAAATAACTTCGGGCAGACGTACGATGTCGGTATATTCGTTATGTGGCGAGGTGAAATAGACTCAGTCGGTAACAAAAACTGTAATGAATGGCATTCGGAGGTTGTAGAGTTTTCGCGAAAAAGTAAAGTATTAGCGAATGTAGAATCGAATACCGCATCCGATTGTATTTCGCTTTTAGCCCAAATTTCATACGTTCAGATTGGCCTTTCGTTAGATCGCGAATGTCAGAATCCATGGGAAAGGTTTATTACAGTTTTTATTACCGACCGGGCTATGACATGGTCGGGGTATTCGTTTAATACGTATAATGTATTTAAAAAATTGTGAATTTAATGCACCGGATTATGTAATGGACATTTTTATGTAAAAACGGACAGATTAAATGTAATGCACTACATAGCACGGAAACATTTTTCAAGGGTTTCAATAATATTTTTTTGAAATATTGCAAATATTTTATCAACATTTATAAAATATTTGTTAAATGTTTTGAAAACATTGCAGCGAAATGTGAAAGATTGCATCATCGGTCCAATTTGCATGTACACACCCGCATAAACAAGAAACATTCGTTGAAATATTTCGGTGAAACATTTTGAATTATTTTGATATTTCAAAGTATCAGAGTAATTCAAAATATTTTATCACTATGTTTCAGAAATATTTGAGATGTGCCGAAAGATCAAGAATCTTCCCGAAATATTTAAACGGAGTTTCGTTGGAATATTTTGATTAGAATATTTCAATATATTATTTTCATATATTTCCGAGATATTTCGTAAGATTCGAAAGATTGAAAATATTTATAAAATTATTTCAAAATCTATGCTTCCGTAAGTGAGTAAAATAAATCATGACGTTCTCGAAAAAAATTCTGCACTGGTTGACCCGAAACATATCTTCGCCATCGACGCGAACTCGTCGTCGCAAAATAATAAAAAATGCATGCTTACAGCTTTGCAGCCGAGATCACCGCCTCGCCCAAACGATTTTCTTCCCTCACCCCCAAAAAATAACCGTCCAAAAAAAAAAAAACAATTACGTAGTCCGTAATTTATTCGTGCCCTAATGTGAAAATGACGGCGGAAAGGACTACACGCGATTTGTACACGAAGCGTTATAGGAACGTTACATTCGTTATATTACACAATAATCTTTCGTTATTCGGTAAAACGTATAGTGTATAATAAGCGCGAATAAATAATAATGTACATGGTGGGTTTGATCAGTCGCCCTGGGATATCGGCGAGCCGCGGTCTCGTTTCGATCCTTTTCCCTTTCCCTTGGACTTCGGATCGCGTTTCCGGTTGATCGACGAGGTGGAGGTCGTAGACGTCGAGTCCGCGGGACTCGAATGATTCGAGCCGTCGCGATCCCAGCGAGCCAGGGCTTCCCGCAAATTTTGTCCGTCGCTCTCGTCGTAAGCGTCGACGTCGACGAGATTGTCCTGACCCGTTCTTCCGCCCTCGGTCGTTTCCAGATTGGCCCTCATCTCCTTTCTCTGGTCCTCGGTGTGTTGCGGACAGCGCATCGAGCGCGTGCACAATTTCTTCGTGTGCTCCGAAACGACGCCGCATATCTGAGTGAGCAGAGCTCGCTTGTCGTCGATCGACATGTTCTCGTAGTTCGACGGCGAATTCTCGTTGCTCGTGTGAACGTGCTCGCCGGGCGCGTCGCCGTTTCGCTGGCTGTTCTTCTGCTGCTTCGATCTCTTCATCCCGTTTCTGTCCTTCCTGCGCTTGCGCTTGTCCGTCGAGAGACTCCAGTCGACGTCGTCGTCGTCGTCGCTTATAACGCCGCTGAAGTTACTCATGTCCTTCGAACTGTTGGCTATCCTTCTCGAAGCTATCCTCGAACTGTTTCGTCCCATTCCCATGCATTTCTCGAGGTGGGTGGCGAATCTGCAGGCTGCTACGCCTCTGTCGCAGTTCGGGCAGTTGCACTCCTGAGACTTCTTCACCGGGTGCTGGCCGAACACGTCCAGGCCTGGCGAATCTGAAAAATTACGCGAATCGCGTTAATGATCCATGACAATTTTTATTCACTCGGATTTCTGGTCCAAGGAAATTTTTTTGAACACCTATTACTGAGCAGATCTATTTTTATCGATGCATATTACCAATCCGATCAAATTATTGTTTATGCTGATTACTAATGCAAGGATATTTTTATTGACGCAGAT
>JAPYZD010004764.1:0-10823 GCA_030522725.1 Ichneumoninae sp. B BG-2022a | reverse complement strand
AACGGACATAACATCCCAAACCCCCAGAAAAGGAAAAAAAAAAAAGTTTACGAAAAAAAAAAAAAAAAAAAAAAAAAAAATGGTGACGAAAAAGAGAGATGCACGTTTTTGCCCCGTAACTCTCCCCCTCTCTCCGTCGCCGCGTGTATGTCGGTTTGATACGCTGTTCGTGAAAATTAACGAGTCTCGCTAATCACTCGGTCGAATGGAATCAAAACGTCAGACTGGCTAATTGATACAGAAGAGCACGCGAAGCTTCTCTGCCGGTTGGGCGGGTGGTTTGCGGAGGATCGAAGGAGGAAAAACACGGCCTGCCGCGGTATTAGAGACGAAGCAGGAGGAATGGATATAGGTGTGGGTGGTAAATTTCTATCGCGGAGGATACATATATAAACATATATGTGTATATATATGTGTGTATATGTACCCATACATATATCTATCGCGTTACAAAAATCAAAAGGGCGTAACTTACACGGATATGCACAAGAGAGACGCCCTTCTGGTTTTGGTCGTTCGATATATGTGGACACATATACATATAGGTGCGGGCGAGGTATATAAGGTAAAGTCGCTTATATGCGAGCGATACAAACTAGGGGGAGTGAGGCAGAGGCGGGGTTGAGGCCGGTAGCCTGACCCCGTCGTGACCTGACCCAGAGCGAGCGAGCTCGTGATGCCTCGAGAGTACCCGGCAAGGTTCGGCTCTCCTCATGTACGACGCGGGGGTGGCTTCGCTCTTCGAGCCGTTCGATACGCGTAAACGCCTAGTATTCTGCCCTCCTCTCGCTCAACCCCTCCGTATAACAGTGTCGAGTCAGCTGGCGAACCTCGCTCGACCCTATCCGCAAGCTTTTCTCATGTTCAAGATCGTCTTGGCGAGTTACGCGGAGCCATTTAATTGACGTGCATGCGGACATCGATTTGCACGTCGATTTGGTAGATTGCGGATTATGTCACCTTTTTAATTTCTAATTAAAAAAAATTTTTTTTTGTTTTCTATTATTCGGGAGAGACAATTGCGATTTGAAAATAAACTTGAATACATTAGTGCATGTTTGATAGGGTAGAAGAGTCTGTAGGCTTTCAGGATTTTGTACCGATTTATGGGAACTTCGATACTTATAAAAACTAGGTCGGTTTTTTTTTATTTAGGGAGAGGTGCAAAACGAACCGGAGTTTTTCCATTTAAGATGATACTTTTTTTTATGTCCTGCGGCAAATTGATAAAAATAGTCCCTTTTTACAGGCTCTCCGTGGTAGTGTGACAGTAGCAGAGAGTAGTAGTATCATGTTTTATGTATATTTTTATTAATTAGTAAAACACAATAATATAAAAAATAATTCTGTTAATAATTAATCAATAACTGATAACATTTATTGCTAATTAATAATGCTACTACGTCTGCGTACCTAATATTTTCGAATTTTTCGTCGGGGAAAAAGTCTCGAAATTAGCGAAGAAAAAAAATGCACCCCCAAATTTGCCGGATGATCAACATTTTTTATCAATCATTTTCCACGGGAAAATGGCGAGATTGCCGCGTCAGACCGAAATCTCCATTGCATTTTTCGTTTAACGTCAATCCGGGGTAAACAATGGGATCGCAATTGCAAATGTCAATGTCGACACCGCGCAAACTCGTTTATATCGTTCGTAATTCCCTGCGATAGTGATTCCCGCCGTACGGTATTTGCCATCTATGATCGAGATCCGAACGCGAGGAGTATCAACAATTATCAACGAACCCTTTGCGAGGACATCGAGATTGAACGATATGCCGGTACGTTTGTTCCCCGAGCCCTGGAGCGTTGATTACGCAACTGTGAGTGATAAAACCGCATGGAAATGGCGGTCTCTCGTGTCGGAGTTACACGCACGTTGCGTAGTGTACGCAAAGCTCGTGTGTTTTTACATAACGGCCACGATGTCGCACGGGCTCCGGTGACATTTATGCTCGAGCCGCATAAATGCCATTGGGCTCACGTGACGCATCCGGCTAATGAGCACGGAGGGTTTCCTACATCGTGTACACGAATTTATTATGATAATCAAAATCCACGGGAGTGAACGTGCTTGAAGCCTTCGAAATTTCACGACATAATGCACGACGGTAAAAACAGTTTGGAATTATGAAATAAAAATGTTTGGTATTAACTGCTGAAAAAGAAAAGAAAAAAACCGCAACGGGCTAACATGATATAAAAAAGTTTCTTAAACGCGTTGCTCATGTTTTAACGCTATTGAACCATTTCTTAATAATGTTGACCCATTTTTTTCTTTTTAGTGATTCATGTTTTTTTAGCGAGGGAGAAGAAAATTACACATTTCACTAAATGTGTAATTTTCTTATCAGTAAAATAAAAATAGCATCTAAAATCCTAAGCTCTGATAATGTTAAATAATCCCCGACTTCGAATGCCACAAATTGTATGACAATTCTTTTCGATAGTTTCGTTATGCTATCCGTTTTTTTTAAATCTGAAATTCAATTAAATTTAAATGAAAAAATTATTTTTCAATTAAAAAATTGAGCTCCTCTTAACATTTTTTTATTTCGATACCTGGACTTTTTTTAACGATCACAAAACCATTGCGAGTTGTCAATCGCATGGATTTCTTGTTATGATTTTTCTTTTACCGATAAATATTAATAAAACACTTTTTGCTCCCTTTTAATCCATCAAAGGGGAAGATATTTTACCTGCACGGAAAATATTACGAGGGGAAAGATAGGGAAATAAAGAAGTCAAGATTTTCCGTGGGGCGGTGTGTTTAATGCCAAAAGCGTTTTGAGATTGCGATCGGAAGGAGGGGAGGAGCCGGTCTACACTGGGCCACAGTCGAAGGGTTTATTGGCCTTAACCACCAGGCGCGCCCAAGCACGGACCGAGCTATCGCGGGCAGGGCACGACAGGGCAAATAGGGTTCACCGTATAGAAATTAGTACTGCCATACACCCCCCCCCCCCCGGGTCATCCAACCAGCGAATAACAGCGTGGCACTTACCCTCCGCAGTTTTCGACTGAGCTGCAATTTATGCCGGGGCTGTGGCTATTCATCCGCTATTTCGCAGGGCGAGCCAGGGTCGGCTGGAGCTCTTCCGCAAAATGAATTACATCCCATCAGTCGGCTAAAGGCTCAATCGCGAGACGTAGTGCGCAGAGAATGAGAACATTGAAAAAAGAAAGAAAACGATTTATATCCCCGAAAGATAATAGGATTAATTTAATCTTCCGCGTTTATTGACCCTTCGCAGCTGCTCGTCGAATATTTTCGGTGGGCGATATGAAATTATTACCTTGGAGCGGAGGGTTGCACAAAAGTTTATTGAAAAGTTAAAAATTATTATTTTGTATTTGCATTTGAAAACATATGAAAATTTAAGACTTCAATAATGAATATGAATTCGAATAAACGTGAACGCTTTGATAGAAACATCGCCGTTGTGAAATTGTTGTAAACATTTTTGTAACTTTTCATAATTGCCGTTTCGAAGATACTTCAAAGAGGGTTAGTCCAGATAAGCTTCTCGACCATATCCAAATAGTCAACAATTATTATTTTGCATTTGAATTTAAAAACATGAAAATTTCAGACTTCAATAATGAATTTGAATTCGAATAAATGTGAACGCTTCGATAGAATCATCACCGTTGTGAAACTGTTATAAACATTTTTGCAACTTTTCATAATTGCCGTTTCGAAGACACTCCAAAGACGGTTGGTCCAGATAAGCTTCTCGACCATACCCAAATAGTTAAAAATTATTATTTTGCATTTGAATTTGAAAACATTTGAAAATTTTACACTTCAATAATGAATTCGAATTCGAATAAATGTGAACGCTTCGATGGAATCATCGCCGTTGTGAAACTGTTATAAACATTTTTGCAATTTTTCATAATTGCCATTTCGAAGATACTCCAAAAAGGGTAGGTCCAGATAAGATTCTCGACCATACACAAATAGTTAAAAATGATTATTTTACATTTGAATTTGAAAACATTTGAAAATTTCACACTTCAATAATGAATTCGAATTCGAATAAATGTGAACGCTTCGATGGAATCATCACCGTTGTGAAATTGTTATAAACATTTTTGCAACTTTTCATAATTGCCGTTTCGAAGACACTCCAAAAAGGGTTGGTCCAGAAAAGCTTTTCGACCATACCCAACCCGGAGTCACAACAAGCTCGCAATATAGGATTGCACGCTCTGTAACATTCACAACGAAAATATTTACAGTACCTCACGTAAAAAATAAATAATATTTATTATTATTGTTTTTATGGTTTTGCACGAGGAGGCACTGGAAATGTTTTCATTTTGGTCAAGATATTTCGAATGGGACACGCAGAGCTTACGGTGTGTAGCGCGGTTATTATTTCGGCGAGAATTTTGTAAAATAACAACCATTATTATTATTTTAAAAAATGCTCTTCTAAATAAAACCGCGGAATGCGCCGTAAGCTCTACCTGTCTCCATACGAAATGTCCCATGCGAAAACCGCGACTTACCCCCCGTTCCGGTAATCTTATAATACACCTCAACGTTCCGTCATAGCGAAAGCACTGCTTTCTTTTGCTTTCCTCGCCGTGGATAAATTTTGCAAAGCTCATGTGCAAAATACACAAGGCTTCGACCGTCTGACGCCCTTTTTAGTATATTTTTTTTTCTTAATTGGTGTTAAGCCGTCGCGGTGCGGAGCCAGGACGAGTGTCCCGTACATGCGAGCGTTTCTGGCGACGTACACACAACGCCCGGCCCCGCCGGCATCCTCAATCCGGGAGGATTAAATTTGTCAGGAGTGGAGTTTTGCCGGGCGATCGCAAGCCGCAGACTCGGGTGAATTACCCACGTTAATTATGCAGCCGGCTGTGCAAAGGTATGAAGGAAATACAGCTCGCCCGAGGGGCGGGAGGCGAAAAGGCAAGGAGGCCAGGGCGGAGAAACGTGTGCGTTGTGGATGGTAGCCTTAGCCCGAGCTTAGCTTCGACGGAGCTAAGCGAGCCGCGGCATGAATAATGCAATGTTTGTATCAGCAGTCGGCGGTAGAAAGAAGGATGCTAAGTTATACGAGCACGGGGCGATGCGCCCTCGCGAGCACGGGGTAACCATCGCACGGGAAAAGAGTGAAGACGCTGAATGCGCCGAGGGAAACGAGAAAATACTGCTTAGTGCTCTTTGCCTCCTCGCCACACGTTTTCCCATATTCCTGACTGTATAATACTAATATACGCGAGGGTGGGTGTGTGTGAGCGGTTTTGTGTGGAAGGGGGAGGGGAGGGGGGGGGGAAAGAAGAGATAGCAAAATTGCACTTCGCCAAGCGGTACCGAGGCATTAATCATTCTTCGGTGGTACACGGGGAATGCCGGACAGCGCGCGATAAAAGTGTCAGGATTTATTTTTTCCGTAGATTATTAAGGTGGCGATGAAGGGAGAGAATGCGCAAGGCTCGATAGTTGGTTTATGTGGAAATAGAAAAAAATTGATTTTCTATAGAGGTTTATTTATTTATTTATTTTTTTATCGGATTACGGAGAAGAAATATGGGGATGGGGGTGAAAAATATTGAAGGATTTTTATCGGAAGAAATGTCGAATGTTGAAGTTATCGAACTTTGAAATTCGGAAAGGGCAATTTTGTAAGCGTCGTGAAATTAGTAGACGAAAATTGCGTGGATAAAGATATGACGGTAAATTTGAATCGGAAACGAATATCAGATTGGACAGCATTGAGAGGGGTGAAATGTAGAATCGTCGAAGAGTCGAAAGCTACACATTCGACGCTTCGAATTCTACAATGTCGATCACTGAGAGAGTCTACATTTTTCAGAACATTTTTAGAACTTTTCTACATTTGGCCTTAGCGATATGTCGAATAAAAAATGTCCAATGACTCTTTTTTCCTTATTATTAATATTTGCGACAATGAAATTTCGGAACATCCGGCCTTTCCATAATTTTGTTAAAGAAAACTTTGGCCTCAGCCATTTTTCACACTCGCCAAGATCTTCCAATGTTCCTAACGTTTGCCCGATGTATGATTCACATTTTATTTATACCGTGGCAATTGGCTGGACTCCCTGTTCGATCGAAATTGTGCACTCCGACGGAGTTTGTAAATACCGCACAGGCTACACACAGAAAACACGCCCAAGAGGGAACAGTGAGGGGAAAAAACACGAAATGGCCGCCGATAGAGAATGGTCGTACAGATACGAATGAAATTGACGAATGTCCTCGGGGCAATATTTTTTTCTCCCTCTCCGTCGTCACCGCTGCGATAAAAAGTGGAAAAATTCATTACCCCACGGAGAACTCTCATTGATCATCGAACTTCAACTGTCTGAACCCGGCAACTAACTGGTCGAACGCTATAGCTAGCTTTCGACCAATTAGCCATCAATATTGCTTCATCTGGTTCGTCTGTACACCCTTCGGCATCCAAAGTTCCTTTTGGCATAGAAACAATTGTCTGGTTCCCGACATACTATTTTTTTAAGGTCATATTTGCGAACATAATATCAACGTACACTTTCAAAAAAATTAAAGGTAATGTCACTCGTCGAAATCGTATTAATGTCTGCCTTGTAAAAAATAAAGTGCATGGAAATACGAGCTAACTGAAGCTTTGCTTTTAAAGCCATTCTAAACCTTTTTGAAGAAATCGGGGATACAGTTTTATGTTACCGACCGAGCAGTGACTCTTCACTTTGATGTCTCAGCTGTAAAGTGAAGTTTCGGTTTTAAAAAATCTTGAATAGATACGAACTGAAGCTTTCCTTTCGACTCCAGTCTAAACCTTTTTGGAGAAAGTGGTCGTACAGTGGTCGGTGTGGGTGTTACCGACCAACCAGTAACATTTCATTTTGATGTTTCTGCGGTAAAGTGAAGTTTCGGTTTAAAAAATCTTGAATAGATATAAACTGAAGCTTTCCTTTGAACTCCAGTCTAAACCTTTTCGGAGAAAGTGGTCGTACAGTTTTATGTTACCGACCAACCAGTGACATTTCACTTTGATGTTTCAGCTGTAAAGTGAAGTTTCGATTTAAAAAATCTTGAATAGGTACAAAAGGAGACTGTTCTTTCAATTCCGGTCTAAACCTTTTCGAAGAAATTAGCCGTAGAGTTTTATGCTACCGGCCTAGCAGCGACACTTCACTTTGATGTCTCAGCTGTAAAATGAAGTTTCGGTTTAAAAAATCTTGAATAGATACAAACTGAGGCTTTTCTTTCAACTTCCGTCTAAACCTTTTCGGAGAAAGTGGCCGTACAGTTCTATGTTACCGACCGACCAGTAACACCGACCGACCACTTCACTTTGGTGTCTCCGCTGTAAAATGAAGTGTCGATTGAAAAAAAATCTTGAATAGATACAAATTAGGCTTTCCTTTCAACCCCAGTCTAAATGTTTTCGGAGAAAGTGGCCGTACAGTTCTATGTTAACGACCGACCAGTAACACTTCACTTTGGTGTCTCAGCTGTAAAGTGAAGTTTCGTTTTCGAAAATCTTGAATAGGGAAAAACTGAAGCTTTCCTTTCAGCCCTAGTCTCAATCTTTTCGGAAAAGTGGCCGTACAGTTCTATGTTACCGACCAACCAGTAACACTTCACTTTGGTGTCTCAACTGCAAAATGAAGTTCGGTTTAAAAAAATCTTGAATAGGTACAAACTGAGGCTTTCCTTTCAACTCCGTTCAAAATCTTTTCAGAGAAATTTGGAATACAGGTTTATGTTACCGACCAAGCAGTGACACTTCACTTTGATGTCTCGGCTGTAAAGTGACGTTTCCATGAAACAATTCCGAATGCGTACAAACTTCTGGATGTCGACTATCACGTCTCAAAGTGTACCAATGCTTGCACTAAATTCAGACAAAATCAATTAATTCTTCCCCCCAAACGCTTTTCCGGTTCGGCGAGAA
Source organism: Ichneumoninae sp. B BG-2022a (assembly GCA_030522725.1). Classification (NCBI taxonomy): domain Eukaryota; kingdom Metazoa; phylum Arthropoda; class Insecta; order Hymenoptera; family Ichneumonidae; species Ichneumoninae sp. B BG-2022a. The sequence continues at coordinate 2,889 of JAPYZD010004764.1, read as the reverse complement.
TCGATAAAATTGATCTCAAACAGAATTTTTATTACTTACGCAAAAAATATAAGTCAAGATTCACGAGAAGCTGCAGCGATTCTTTATAAAATCAGCATAGCCGGTATAATACCGACTGGCCGTGTATTCCACCCACTCCCCCCTAATCCAGCTGGTTAGCTCGTGCAAACACGGTTTCACTAGCTTACGAAGAAATCCCTCACTGTCTCAGTTACGGTCTATGTTTTATCTGCATGCACGAGACCGGCCCATATAGTGCCTATATAGTGATAAAAGGAGGCACCATAAGCAGAAGAAAAAGAAGAAGAAGAAGAAGAAGAAGAAGCGGTTAAATTTCAAGATAACAATGAAGGTACTCTCGTTTCCTCTCTTCTTATTTTCGGGTTACAGGTACGTGGGTTTCGATATAGGAATGGACGTATTCGAAATAATGGGAGAACCGGCCACAAGCTCACGCGAGGCAATTTCGGTAGTGAGGAATCGGTACCGGAAGTATGAGCTCGCTTCGATCTTTCTTCCTTGTTTCAACTCCCCCCCCCCCGCCCCCTTTCGCCCCCCTCCGCCCGACTATCCCCAGTAGTCTCACATTGTATCCGAGCACCCTATAGACTATATCTTAGCGACGAATAGCCCGTGGGCATCGTTGCTCTCTCTACGAAGGAAAACGGCAATAAATCCCTAAAGGCCCGGCTGCCTAAGCGAACGATCCTACGGCGGCCCTGAAATCGCCATGCCCGGGTTATCTCGACGCCGGTTCTATCCGGTCATCGCGTTATCCGTCTCGTGGCTTTTCCATCTCGAGCGATCCGACTCTCGCTTTCTCGCTCGATCTCTCATGCACACGCTTTGTTCGGGAGGGAGAGAGCTAATTGGCTCGAGGCTAATTGGCTCTCTGCGAGCGGAGCTTTGCAATTCGTCCTACAATCCAGAAACGCGCGTGCAGTCGGAAGGACTCGAAATCCACCACGGGTTGCTCCGGGCACAGGTGTATTTCGGATTCGGTACCGCATATATATATATTGATGGGGCTTTCGCTAAATTTATGGACTATAGAGACGCACTTCGCTGGACAGGGGGTAAAGTTGAATTTTATTGGGAAAAGGGTCAACAGGTTTGTTTTTTTTATTTTTATTCTATTGAATTTTTGGAATATTGATTGTATGAAAAAAGAGGGGGATTGTTCGCAATATATAGAACTAGGGCGTCGTTAGGGTTCGGTGGCATAAAAATTTACTTAAACGGTATTGTGCGAGTGGTCTGAATGCAGTCAAGAGGGTATTCTACGCGGTGAAAAAGGTCTGTACGGATAACAAACATTTCTTGTCGACGAGCGTACATCATTATTATTTCATTTTCTGCTCTCAATTTTTGGAATTTTTTTTTTTTTTTTTTTGGTAAACAATATGTTTCGTTGACGAAAGAGAAAATGTAAAATTAGGAAAAGACTAAAAATTGTGAAACTTTGTGGATAAAAGTGGTTATTAAATGTACAATGCTTTTTTGATGGGTCGAAGTACCGGATAACAAAAAAAATTAATCTAGTCTAAAAAAAAGTTTGTGTATTTAAGAAAAATGTTCGAAGTGGGAAATATAATCTTTTTGTCAGAAGAGTTGTAAAAATGTTGGCCATAAAAATGTCCGATAAACTTTTTCGCTGGTCGACGCGTTATTACTGTATTCCATGTATTTTTTCACGCTGATCACGAATCTGACAATTATTTTATTAATAAATTTATGAAAAAAGGAATATTTAATGAGGAAAATTGCGCCGAAATGAAAAAATACTCATTTTTCATGAAATCCAAAAAATTGAAAATTACATAAAATATAAACGACTCGATCGATTCTCTCCAAATTCCATAGGGATCGTCCGGTGATCATATTCCATCTGTGTACACGTCTTTAACCAGACACTGTGAAATTGCACTCTGTGTGCGATTTCAGCTTGATCCGGCGAGGAATTCTCGTGTTATAGCGGTTTGAATTTTGGCCTCTGAGTCATCCACACACACATCCAGACATTTTTTTCTAAATGTGATTATTCGACGTTGTGGAACATTCTGAAAACATTTTCATTAAAAACCCGAATTTTTTATATTTTTTTAACAAACCAAAGCTTCCTCGACGAGGAAGCCAAATTGAAAAAAAATCATCAACAGTACCATCGACTCTGCCGATATAACATATTTTTATGAAATTTTATTCTGAGTATCAATGTACGAATGCTAATCACATTTTTTATTTTGGACATATATTGTGGCCATCGATACCCTATTTTCTTCATTATACATATATATATTTACATTAGTTAGGACAATGCCCCAAATTATTTACATGAATATTCTTGTAATTATGGTAATAATGTTTGTGTTAATTGTTATCGTTATTTTCCATTGGTCACTCATCTTTGAATTTCGTGTGTTCTAAACCTACCATACAATTAAATTGTGCAATAGTTATCACAAAACAAAAATATTTGCATTACGCTCAATTTTTATCTAATATCATTACACCCTTTAGAAGATACGCCACTTCATCGTGATATTCGGAACCGATATCTCGCAAGTGATAAAAATTATTACTCTCCTTATCAGAAGGGTTGCAAAAAAAAAAATTAGAAAAAATATAATCGACAGTCCCATTGACTCTCCCGAGGTCCCATAAAAATTCAACAACATTTCGTCGATTTCTTTCGACGATACCTCACTTCAGCAAGGCACACGGAAGAGACCGCTTAAGGGGCTGCTGGAACTGTTTTTTTCTTTTTGCTTCCTCATAGAGGAAGCTTTATTTTGGTGAAAAAAAAAATTTCGAGATTTTAATGAAAACGTGTTCAGAATGTTCGAAAACATCGAAAAATCACATTTAGAAAAAATGTCTGGATGGATG
>JAPYZD010004763.1:0-10824 GCA_030522725.1 Ichneumoninae sp. B BG-2022a | reverse complement strand
GATACGTTTGTCGAACGCAGACTGGAGCGACGTTCGTACAGAAACAACGTTCCGCGTATTTCTCGATCGATCAAATTTGCTCTCGGGGCCGCGGAGTCGTCCGTTGAACGACGACGCGAAATCATCGCTGCGTTCGGCCACATGGGTACAGAGGAGGACCGAATTACAATATGAGTCACGGGCCGATGGTCGGGGAGGGATCGAAACCTCGAGGCACGCTGCGCACCTCCGGATGGCTGCATTTCGCTCACTGATCAAACTCTCCACCTATACATATATATATATATATATATATATACATATACAAAATCTATATATATATATGTATATATATACGTATATTGTATAGGATCGAATCCATCATACGTACCACTACAATTGTGCAAGCGGAACCCGCGTCAGTGGATTCCGTTGATGGTGGTGGTTGGGGCGCGTCTGTTCCGGCATGGCTTTAATGTCCGATCGAAAGGGCGATAGCGACTATAGTATAATACTCGGTCTATATACTAAACAGTACATACACGACCGAATGCGTATATAAACAGCGGCCATTCCCCGATTTCTCTATCCGGGTGATGCTTTTAAATGCCGCCGGTCAATATTGAGTCTCCCAATGAATTGGTGTAATAGGCTGATTATTGCCCGCGGAGAATACCGCGGGCTGGCGAGGGCGGGAAGATGGGAGGGAGGCGGGGGGCGAGGTGGAAGTGCGGGGCAATATGGACCCGCCGGGAATGTGACAAAGTTATCTAGAACGAGGAAGCCGCGCCTCTAGCGAGGGAGGTCCGGCTGGTTGTTACACGCCAGCACTGGCGGAGTCTCGGGACAATAGCGGGATGTAACGACCAGCCGGATGAAACTCTACCTGGGCATCGGGACCATTTTGCCCCACTCGCTCCTGTGTGTGCGGAGAAGCGATACAGCTGGAGCGGGGGTGGAACGCTGGAATATGGACCGCGGCTGCTCTGGATCATTCGCCGAATGCCCCCCCCCCCCCACCCCCTTCACCTCGCGCCAGCCAACCCCCCCCCCCTTCGCCTATAGTCGGCGCGCGTAATGTCCATTAAATATTAATCCGCGGGGTGCTGCGCGTCGGTCAAACGGCTTATCGAATTCGCGAATCGACCTCGCTCGGGCGTCGCATCATCGTGTTTGCTCGACGGGAGACTCCGGGATGCTGCGACTACTGCGGATAAGCTAAACCGAAAGCGACAAGCCAAATACCGCGCGCGACGGTAATTCCACAGTACGTACAATGATCATCGATGATTGGGTGGTCGGTGGAATTGTGACGAGTTACTTTCGTCCTACCCGACGCATCGACGATTAATCTTTAATCCACTGGACATTTTCATCGGGCAAAAAAAAATATCCTCGCAAGGCAAACCCGGTGAAGTAGGGGAGACCGGGGCAAAATGGCACAGCGGGGCAAAACGAGATTGTGAGGGCAAAACTCAATTTTCCAATAATAATTTTTGGCTGCCCCATTTTGTCCCAACGATACGTCTGGATTTTCAGACCCGTTTTGTCCCACGTACCACCATCGCTATCATCTCAAAGTTATTGGAGAATTGCGTTTTGTCTCATTATCCCGTTTTGTCCCGGTGTGCCATTTAGCCCCGCTCTCCCCTATCGGCGATGATTCAAAAAGAAGAAATTTGGCGCCGTGTGGTAACAAATTTTTAATCCACTCGCGAACTTTCATTAGGCAAAAAAAAAATGATCGTCGCCGCTAAAAAAGAAACTACGATGAAAACCCTGAGCGTTCCAAGTCTCGCCGATCAATTTTTAATCCCCGCGCCTGCCACCGCCGTTTATCCTCATCGGGTAAATTATAGATCTTCGATGCAAGCTACATTCCAGATTTTTTTTTATAAATATACGTATATAAAAAAAAATGATAAAATAAAAACGATGGCCGGTTGCACGGAAGCGATCCGGTAACGCCCCGGCAGAGATTGTGTGTATTCCCTCAGTGGGCCCCGGAGAGGTATTCTAGTTTGCCGGAACGTCGCTCGTCGCAGAGGAATTCGCCGGTGCACCGCGAGCGAGAGCCGACCCTCTCCAGCCTCGCGCGTCTCGCTTCTTCGTTAAGTGGTAAATCTTGTCCGTCGTCTATAGGCAGCCCCGGTGACTAAAGTTGATAGCGGTTGCGGCTCCCCTCTCGCGGAGGAGCCCGAACCACCCCCGGCTCTTCCCCCCCCCCCCCGCGTCTATCCGTGCCCCTTTGGTCTCCGTAAACGACGCTATATAGAGTTTCACGAAGTTTGTAGCCACGAGCTCTGCGAGCGGGAGCGGTACATCTCGATCGAATTCTCGGGCGGCTCGCACACAAGAGTGTCTGCCTCGTGTATACCCAGACTACTGGATAACGCTGAGCTGGAAAGGGGCTTCGCTCTCCGGCACAGCCCGCGTTGCAACGGATGCATCGGAGCCGGTTGCATGCGGGACCCATCATGTAACTCGTGCCCGGATCGCGCGCCCGCACTCTCGAGGCTGTACTACTCGCTGAGCATCGCCAGTAGCACAGCCCTATATCGGGCAGACCGCGATCCGGCTCTCTCCACCTCGGATAGACCTCCACGGCTGGGCGCCAATGCCCGGGGGTAATACGAGTCAGGTCGGTTATACTACGGATGTCGAAATTTTCGGGGCATACCGGAAGTAGAGAAACAAGATGCAACTGAAGCGCGAAACGTCGGGGCAGCTGAGGGGAACTTTAGGATGGCGGGTGTGAAGAGTTGTGTTGATGAAAGTATATTGAATTGGGAGTGGATATTAGATGTATCGTATGTATGTATGGATATGTCCCGTTTTTAGTAGTAAAAAGTGTACCAATGACTCGAGTACAATATGGGTGTGGGTTGCAAGAAAAAAATTGTTTCAATTCTACTTTCAATTCTGAGAATTACGGGGTTGAAATGATGACATGTCAGTGGAATTGAAATTACAAAAAAGTGATCTCAGCGGAACTGAGATACACATTTTTTTAGGATTGCCACTAAACACACAGACTAAAAAAAATTCAGATCACGAATATGACGTTCATTTTGCTCCGAAACCAATATTTTAGATTTTAATCCCAAAAATGCGACTTCACATTAGAGCAAACTGTTGTCAGTGCATAAAATCGAAGATACAAATGTCCCACTGCACTTACGCAAAAAAAGCCCGGAAGAAAACCCTCAAAATTACTGGAAGTCTATAATTAACCAAAGATAATTGTGAAATAAAAAAAAATATTTTGAGCAATGGATTCACATTTTCCCAACCGTCCATTCGCCCTTTGAGGCTTATGTTCAGCCGTTTTTTTTTATTTCTTACTCCCAAGAGCAAGAAATTTTTAAAAATGCGAAATGCTGTAAAATCTATAATTAACCAAAGATAATTGTGAAATAGAAAAAAAACATTTTGAGCAATGGATTCACATTTTTCCAACCGTCTATTCCCCCTTTAAGGCTTATGTTCAGCCGTTTTTTTTTTATTTCTTACTCTCAAGAGTAAGAAACAAAAAAAATGCGAAACGCGGTAAAATAAATAAACGCAATTCGATAGGCGAGAGAGTAGATATACACAGTGTCTGGAGGGATAGTAATTGAAGTTCGGAAGCATACAGAGTATCCGGGTTAGTTCCTCCGGAGTTCTCTCGTTACCCTTTCGTAGTTGGTACTGCGGGGTAAACTCGGACCGAAGGAGAGGTTCGTGGGCGGTTTGGCCCGTCGGACAGTTTTGCGAATCTTCATCGACCGGGACGCGATGTATAGAGGAAAAGGGTGTAGGGAATCGGAGGGAAGCTGAAATGAGATAGAGGACGCGAGGGAGGTGTGGGGCGGTTTTTGGTACACCCACCACTATGCCGCTGTGAATCTCGCGCCAGTTCGCCCGCCCGCGCTCTGCGAAACCTACAGACGTCAGAGTAAATGCAATTACCTCTCTACCTATGTAGCAAACTAAGTTAAACTTGTGACCGGGGCTTGGGCCAAACTGTTTGCATTATGTATCCTGCGGGAGGAGGCGCTAGAGAGTGAGCGAGCGAGCGAGACGGGCGTGGAGCGCTTCCACGCGAGAGGGGCGCGCGCGCGCGAGAAACCGGTGGTTGACGATAGTGGTATAGAGGGAAGGCATCGGCGTGATGGTCGCTGCGCTTCTGGACCTTGCCTCATATTCCTCCGTGCGCTGCTTTCCGCCACTGCCTGACGCTCCCGCTCGTGGGAAAGCTCGGCGGATAGCGTGGCGGAGATCGCACCGCTAGAGCGTCGAGGCTACTGTACGCCTATGTTAGTGTCCGCGCGGATGGAAAGAGGGCAATAGCGGTCACCCAGAGGGGTGCTTCGGGTAAAATTGTCACTCGGTGCGAAAATGGCAGTTTTAGGCACGCTTCGCGTCCACAAAACCCTCGTGAAGTTAAATTTGGTACGATACTTGTGCGAAATACTTTTTCTGAATTCGTGTGATTGCAAGACTCGCGTTCGGCTCGTGCTGCAAAGTCGCACTCGTCAGAAAAAGTTTTATCGCACTAGTGTCGTAAAGGACTATGTTTTTATGGCTACAAGTCTTGCTCGATCTACACTGTCAAAATAAATTGTAAATTTAATGTACTGGAAATTGAAATTTGCTTCGATTACTTACATTAATCGAACATTAATGCACGTTTATTGTAAAATAAAAATACGAGATATTAAAATTAGAAATCTTTTGCCTGGGATTTGCAAAAATTTTCATTAAAAATGCAAATTTTACTGTAAAATTGCAACACACCTGTGTTTAAAATTTCAGAAATGTTTATGTAAAATTTATGTAAAAAAGCTTCCAATACCGTTCATTAATCTTCAAACAATTTTTTTTACAGTGTATGTCGCGCGACTCTAAAATAAAGAAGAGATAGGGTAAAAGTGGTGAATGTGGCCCACTTCAATTAACACGTAAATCAATGATATATGGACCGGGCCATATTCACCACTTTTACCCTACACTGAGAAAAAGGATGGTATTTCCTACTATAACGAATAGTTTCCAGGAGAACGTCTATATAGATAGTTTGTGATAGTATATACTCAATTGATTAAACTATAATTATAGTTACAACTATAATTTTTGGTCATTGTCGTAACTGTAAAATATAGACGTCCCCCCTGGGAACTATTTACTATGTAAGTTTTTCTCAGTGTATGCATAAGCGTACCGACAGCGGTACACTGAGAAAAAAAATTGGTTGGATTAACCAAAAGACGCGGTGACATACGTTCAAAGCTGTTATTTGTTTGGTACAAATAAACCATTGTTTCGTTAAACGATTATTTGCTTCAATTTATTCAAAATTTGTTGATTGGAATGAACATATGTGTTGTACCAACAAAATACACCTTTGAACGTATGTCATCGCGCATTTGCTTAATCTAACTATTTCTTTTTCTCAGTGTAGATACGCGGTTGGCTGAAGGCTCCGGTGGTCTCCCAAGTCAAGCAGATTCGTTCAGTTCTTGGATGGGTGACCGCTTAGCCGTGCGCTAGCTGGCGGATCGACCATTGAGCGGAAGGCGCTTTCTTCTGAGACTATGGTGTGTCTGCACTTTACTTAAGTGCAAAAATACTGGAGGATCGGTAGAATGTGGCTGGCTGTATCGGGACGGGTTTTCCGTAGTTTTCCCGTGTCCCCGACAAATGCGGTACAGTGTATCTAAGTCGGCTGCGGACGCACTGGAAAGTTAGGTAGCTTAGCTGAGTGCGGTTTCGGAGTACTAGGGGGGAATCGAGAGGGAGTTCAGTAAAAACCCAAAAAAGGGTATACGGTAGAAATGAAACAAAAGATATATATGTATAAGCATATAAGCGAGACTGTAAAAAAAATCGTTTCTAATATAATGTACCGGATTGAAAGTTTTTATGCAAAAACTGGTACATTAAATTTCGTGTGCAATTGTGATGAAAAATTAATGTTCAGTGTATTAAAATCATTGGAAATACCTTATTTTTAATCATTTACTTTAATTTTGATATAAAAGTCCTTTCATTTTGATCATTTACTTTAATTTCAATGAAAAAGTATATTCATTTCTCATCACGATTGTAAATTAAATTTGATGTAGCAATTTTTGCATAAAAACTTCCATTCCGGTACGTTAAAGTTACAATATTTGTTTACAATGTACTCCTTTCTGGCCTCAGCTGGTCGATAAAAATAATAATCGAGACCATTTGTTCAGCTATGGCTTACCGTACCAACCATTGAGGCGGAATTATATAATTTAATTTCGTGATTGGCGGGGAAAAAGAAATCGGTAAATGTCGGCTTGTTTTTCTTGCACGACCAGAAGGGAAAAGTGGTGGAAATAATTATATAAAAAATGATTCTGCGCACGAACGTCCATCCTATCCGAAGCATCTTTTAATCCCGTACCTTGTATACCTTGTAAATACGCGGGGCAAACATATTTTTTCTAGACGGCAATAATCCGCACGATTACAAAAGAGGGTGAAAATAAAAGGGCGTGTTAGGAGAGCCAGTCCAATATCATGTCGGTTCTTGGCTCGGTCTTTTCTATAATGTTAACACCCAATGTCGACGGCGAGGGAAAACGACACTTTTATTAACCCCCTTTGCTACTACCGGCTGACTCTCGCCCGCTCCGAGAGCATTCCTCGTGTCGTATACCACCGAGGATGAAAGAATTCGAAACATTTGTACGGTTCTCTCGTGGCCTCGCCTGTCCAAACACAGAACTGGATTAAACGTATATAGTTGCGAGATAAAAAAAAAACGTCACCGCTCTTTCTCTGTGCGATACGCGCGTTTGACCAAATCAGCATTCGCTACGCGCTCAAGGGTGTTTTCACGCTCGGGATCGAACACAAAACGACAAAAAAAATAACAAACAAAACACCCATGAAACGAATACTTTTTAAAACTGTCAGTCCGCGCGCTTGTTTCAAGTGCGACAGCCAGAGATAGCTCGGACATCATCAGAGGGGTGGCGAACACAGGGGGGGGGGGATACAAAATCGTTGTATTTCTCTCGTCAATACTGCCGCGTTTTCGGCCGGATTAACATCGTCGATAGTGGAAAATCGCCGCTAGGAGAGAAACCCGCCCAGTGCCCATTAAAATTTTGTCGTCGATGAGAAAAAAAAAGAAACCTGAAAAAAACTTGTCCCAATTTTTCGGATCTGCCGGATCCAAGCGCAAGAAGATGGTCACTTAGGTTGCCATTCGAACCACGTGAAACGATTTAAACGAGGAAACGGCAAAAAGAACAAAAAAAAGAAAGAAAAATAAAAATAAAATGAATTTCGATAAAGTTGGAGGCTTTGCTAATCCGATAAACTCTGTGGTCCGTCGGCCAACGTGTACTATGAATATCGCCCGTTTGGTATAGTAATAGGCGCCGCAAGGGGGGGGGGGGGGTAAGAGGACGAAGGGAGGACGAGGAACCGTACGGGAAAACGATCGAGGAATAATCTCACGATAAATATCGAAGCTCATACGACGATACAGACCGGAATTATCTACAGATATAGCGCGGTGCGTGCGCGCAAACAATATGGCAGAAACTGAACGCAGCGGGGAGAGAATTCTCGTGGAATAAAAATTGAGTAAATCCTCGATTTCGAATGCATATGCCCGGGTATTTCCACTGTTTCGCGAACCGCTCGCGCGGCTTCCGTAAATCGTATTGGATTTTTGTTGTTTTCGGAGTTAATAAATTACACCGTGACTGCGGATCCGCAAAATGCCGTTGGGACTGCAACTCTTCGACGGGAAAAGCGATAGGGAAATTGATAATTCAGCGCTGTGCAAATACCGGCCACGCGCCCTCAAGGATCTTCGAACATAAACCAACGTTTGCAGTTTTCCGTCACACAGACGAGTCCGTCGGATCGGGTCGGACACCAATACGCGAGCGTAGGCCAATCACGGTTTTGTGTGGATACGGCTCGGCCTATCTGTGTTCCGTAGATAGTTTGGTGTGCGAGGAGCTTTAGGCGAATCTCTGCCCTAGCGGTGGGGTCGGGCGTAATGGAGTTGGATCCTGTGACAGCGAAGGACAGGCAAATGTACAAGTGTCGCCCGAGGTATCTTCCGGGATAGCCAAAGATGGAGAACCTCCCAGCGAGCGTTGCGGAAGGTCCGCTGGCAAACGTCGCGTCAAGGTGCGTCCTCGTTTGTCGGCGAATTAGTTTGCTAGATTATTTTGGGTAATTGTGCAGGAAAATTTTGTGTGATCAAGCATTTTTGCTATTTCAGGTCAAAATTGCGATAACGGAGTGTGCGAGAATCTGGACCAATAGTCCGTGGCGAAATTAACTAAAATAATCTGAGATCTTTTTAAAAAATGTACCGCGTCACTGTGCAAAAATGGATGGCGTGCAGGATTTTTAATACCGGCAAAATAAACCTTTTTGAAAATCAGTTGTGAACCATAGTTATTAGCCAATAATTTTATAATGGAAACGCCAGAGACGATATCTTTTTATACCTAACCGAGACTACCATCGAACCTTAGTTTTGCAGCTGGCATATCAATTTTCTCCTTTAGGCAGACGATAATCTGAACTTTTTTGAAAATTAATTGTTAACAACAGTTACTAGCCAAAAATTTTATAGCATAAGACGCAGAGCCGATATCCCAAAGTTTGTACCTAACTGAGACTACCATCGAAACTTCGCTTTGCAGCTTGCATATCAAAGTTCTCCCTCAGGCAGCTGGCAATCCGCACATTTTCCAAAGTCAATTGTAAACAACAATTCCCGGCCAATAACTTTATAGCGTAAAACACCAGAGCCGATATTCCAAAGTTTACACCTAACCGAGACTACCATCGAACCTTTGCTTTGCAACCGGCACATCAAGGTTCTCCCTTAAGGACCCAGCAATCCGCCCTTTTTCGAAAGTCACTTATGAACAACAGTTCCCACCCAATAACTTTACAGCGTAAAATACCAGAGTCCATATCGCAAAGTTTGTAACTAACCAAACTACCATCGAAACTTCGCTTTGCAGCTTGGATATCAAAGTTCTCCCTCAGACAGCAGGCAATCCGCACTTTTTCCAAAGTCAATTGTAAACAACAGTTCCCAGCCAATAACTTTATAGCGCAAACACCAGAGCCGATATTCCAAAGTTTACATCTAACCGAGACTACCATTGAACCTTCGCTTTGCAACCGGCACATCAAGGTTCTCCCTTAGGCACCCGCCAATCCGCCCTTTTTCGAAAGTCAATTGTAAACAACACTTCCCATCCAATAACTTTGCAGCGTAAAACACCAGGGCCCATATCGCAAAGTTTGTAACTAACCAAACAACCATCGAAACTTCGGTTTACAGTCGGCATATCAAGCTTCTCCCTCAGGCAACCGGCAATCGGCCGCACCCCCTTGATCGCTGTGGCGGCGCAGAGCGGCGACATGACACAGGGGAAACGATGAAATTAGGCCGGAGGGTTCGATGGACCGTTTGACGAGAGGAGCACCGGGCACAACAGTCAAGTTACACAGAGGCTCGCACACCGACGTGCGGGCTCCTCTATCCGCGCGGTCAATTTCCGGTTATATGCATACCTGCGCGTATTGCCCCGGTGGCTCCCTCGGTCCAACAACCAAATACGTCGATTATATAGCCGTAGGTATTTGACCTCCTTATATCTACTCGACTCCGCTCCGAGTGATGACCCGCCGTCGTAGTTTCACCCCCGGCATTCGGAGCCGCCCCCCGTTGGGCATCAACGTTCGTTTGCAAACAACCCACAGTCGATACTCGCAAAACACCCGACCATCCACACTGACCAAAAAAAATTCGCTCGTGGGCTGCCGAAGGATAAAATTTTTGTTTCAATTCCACTTTCAATTTTTACGATTCCACATGATATCGGAACAACAACGGCAGGACTGTCAAAAGGTGACATGTTATCGTTTCAATCCGGTATGAAATTATACGAATTATTATTATTATTATTATTATTATTATTATTATTATTATTATTATTATTATTATTATTATTATTATTATTATTATTATTATTATTATTAAACTTTAGAGAAAGGAGGTGTAACGCTTACAAAATCTGCATCTCGATAACTGAATTACAATTTTCTTTTTTCTTATAAACTCTTGTAAATTGCTATAAATTTTTATAAATTTTGTGTGGACATATATAGTTTCGTGTGTCCAACTCTAAATTTCCACATATAAATTTGTACGAATATATCATGTGAATTTAAGAACAGGTCCAGTCTGTTCTTAAATTCCGTGGGGATAGTGGGGCAAAACGGAACAGCGGGTGCAAAATTCAGTTTTCCAACAATTTTTGGATGCCCCATTTTGTCCCAGCTATGCATCCGGATATCCAACACAGTTTTGCCCCAATTACCATCACCGCTACCACCCAAAAGTTATTGGAAAACTGCGTTTTGTCCCAATATCCCATTTAACCCCACATGCCACTTTGCCCCACTCTCCCCCAATCCTACGAACCAAAAAACAAAACCCAAAAAAAAACCAAAAACCTAAGCAAATTTTTTTCTTTTAATCACCCTCCCCAAGGCTGCCTCAACAACTCCGGCGATATTTATCCGCGAAAGGGGAGAACAAAACACAAACCGAGGTATTCCGCTCCATCCAGACATCTGACAAACAAGAGAAACCGGAAGGAGATGGAGAGGCGAAAAAAAAACGAGTGAGTCGGAACAGATAGCATATGCCATCAGCGTTGTCCATCAAATGAGCAACAAATAACGATGCATTGTTGTCCCGGGCGAGTGTGTGGCGCGCAGAGTTGGCGGGGGGGGGGGGGGGGGGGGGGGGGGGGCGGGGGGGGGGGGGGGGGG
>JAPYZD010004762.1:0-16696 GCA_030522725.1 Ichneumoninae sp. B BG-2022a | reverse complement strand
CCGAATGCGCCCTATCGGATACATCAGGTTTATCTGCCCAGTTTTCTCACCTTGTCCGATCCAAAAATGATTGGAAAATTTAGTTTTGCCCAAAAACCCGGTTTTGCCCCGTTGCCCCATTTTGCCCCGCTCTCCCCTATATTAAATGGCAGTACAAGTGGAAATTATACTATTGGCAAAACCCTATTGAATTACATTTAACGAATATTTAATGGTCGTCAATGGGATTTTCAATCGTAATTGATGGGAAACTTAGCCAGGGGCTTTCGCTGTCCAGTTCGGATTGACAGGGATTTCGATTATCCGGGAATTCTTCGGTCCCGAGCGTCCCGCTTAATCGGGGTTCTACTGTACGTACAATCCCCGGCGACGCCGCGCACTAAGTGCGCTTCCAACCCTGTAACGCCCGTTTTCGTACGGGAAAATTTGTGCGCCTGTGTGGAGGGTGGAGGACCGAGGCGAACAGGCTTTTGTATTTGTGGGTGTGTTTTCTGGGGGCGGTGGGCGAAAGTACTCGTTTGTGTCCGCTTCGACTCGCGTTCCGATGATTATGAGGTCGCTATATGCGCGGAATGCACGGTGGTATAATGTTGCGGGTAGCGGTGCATGCACTTATCATCGCTGCGGGGAGGCTGGGCGAGGCAAAAGCGATGTTTCGACTCACCCGGTGCGAAGTCGACTTCTCTGTCCTTGAAACGGAGGCAGCTCTCGTGGAAGAGGCCGAGCTTCTCGAATACACCCGTCATCTTTCCCGTCTCGTTCGCCAGCATCTCTGCAATACAAAATCAAGAAAAACATTTTTTTATTTTGTTTTTTTTTTTATTGTATGGTTTTTTATTCTAGACGATTTTTTTGTGTTTTGGGTGTTTTTATTGAAGAGGTCGCCGGCTCTGTATTATAAAATCAACAGAAAAAAATTGAATTTTTAAAAGGTATTGGATGGCTTTATTGAGTCGATGAGATCACTTTCCAAGATTTTTCACAACATTTATATTATGCGTATGTAGCTCCGATAAGCACAATATTAATTCGATTGATCGGGGCGAAAATGAAACAATTGTTGTTTTTATTATATGTTTTTTTTATTATAGACGATTTTTTTAAATCGAAATGTTGATCGAAAAGTCGATGAGACAATTTTCCCACATTTTTCACAAAATTGACATTATGCTTATGCAGGATTGATAAGCATAATATTAATTCGATTGATCAGGACGAAAATGAAACAATTGTTGTTTTTATTATATGTTTTTTTATTATAGACGATTTTTTTAAATCGAAATGTTGATCGAAAAGTCGATGAGACAATTTTCCCACATTTTTCACAAAATTGACATTATGCTTATTCAGAAGCGATAAGCATAATATTAATTCGATTGATCGGAGTGTATTCCAAACAACAAAGTTTCTCACAAAGTCCCACCGTATCGTTTCCCGTCCAAGAGCTGGAAAGTATCTCGAAGGACTTTAAGAACCGGAAGGAACGCGGCTTCGTGATCGGAAATACGAAGAAACCGAACAAGTTACCACTGTCCTTTTTCTATTCTTCGGGCCGGTTCTTATCGCGCGAGCCGAACCCATCCTCGAATTTCCCACAGCCAAACCCCTCCGGCCCAGAATTCAATTTCTACCCCCGCAGTCGAACTTCTCCATGACGTTCTCGACACTATCTTTTTCCCTCGCCACGACCGAATATTTACTGCCCGAGAACCGCCAAGTTACGATTTCACCTTAAAACTTTTTAACGCCATCGCAATTGTGAACAGTAAAGTAATGATTTATTATCGCCCCTTTAGTCTCACTCCGTCTGCCCAGCGTTTATAACACGTTCTTCCAACCATTACCTATCTATATTTTTTTAAATATATCTTTTTTTGAAATATATATTTCTTTTAATATATTTTTTAAAAATAAATTTTCAATCGTTAACCAATCGTATTTCGATGACTTTGTTCACTCGCAATCCATTGGACTCTGACCGGTAGAGTTTCATGGCATTACCTACAGGTACATCTTGGTAGGGTCGGCAATGTTTGACTTGCTATACACCGCAGACATCCATCCAGATCGGCGCGAAAAGGAACCTCAAGGCACTTTGGGTGTTACAAGCTACACCACCGAATGCTCTCAGCGTTTCCATATCTATCCGACCTCCCGCGCGACACGGCTAATGGGAGAATGATCGACTTTCTCGCGGGAGGATCCGAGACTCTGGAGCAAAACTCCCCGAAAGAAAAGAGAAAATGGTAGGAGGTGGAGAATTGAGAATGGCCATAACTGCGCACGGAATACGAAATTTTCTCGTATCCGTTCCCCGTAACTCATCCTACCTCGGATATGTGTATGCGCGTAGATCTATATCTATATATATATATTCATATGTACGAGCGATATAGAGGAGCTCTTTGTGGTCCGTGCAGACGAGTCTATGTACCGAATCTCCATAATACATTGTGTACCCAACGATATCGCGCGAACACCCTTCATATGCATGTTGAATAAACATGAATATGAGAAAAAATTCACTTATGCGATCGTCTGCGCTCGATATAAAAAAAATTGCTTCATATAGAATATAGTTTATACGCCTAATGATCGTCGAGGTCCGAAGATAAAAGTTGGAACGAAGTCGTAGTCTTTTGTGCTTTTTCGGCCGAGGGCGCGCCTGTTGTATGATTATTATTAATATTATACAAGAATTTGCTTCGTGTAGAAGTTTGGACGGCTAATCATTGTCCGTGTCCGAAGATAAAAGTTGCAACGAATTCGCAGTCTTTTGTGCTTCTTCGGCCGCAGACGAGCGTGTTATATTTGACCCTACGCTACGAGCGCGATGAAGAATAAAAAGAGTGGGTTTTCTATTTCGATCCGACGCAACATGCATGGCACACTTTTGTGAGCATGTATCGATTGGGGTGAATAATGAAGGGGATATCGGGGCAAAACGGGGTCGCTGGGGAGTAAAGACCGTTCGGATGAGTCCGGAGCTAGGAATTGGTTCTGTTTGCCGATGAAAAATTTAATTTGCGATAATTATTCCGAGGGCACGAGAAAAATTGCGGTTCGGGGCAAAATGGTTTACCTCACCGTTACCAGAACACTCACTTTTTTATTTGTTCGAAGTCTCTATTTATTACCGGAATCTTCCCTGGTCGAATTTTTATCAGCACTGTAATAAAATTCGGATGAAATTTAACGAACTCGACTGAAAGTTTTTATGCAAGAGCTCATGCATTAAATTTTATGTACAATTGTGATGAAAAATTATTGTTCAGTGTATTAAAACGATTGAAAATACTTTACTTTAAATCATTTAATTTTACTATAAAAGTACCTACTTTCATTTCAATAGTTTACTTTAATTTCAATAAAAAACGTACATTCATTTTTCATCACAATTGTGTACAATTAGGGTAGAGCGGGGCAAAACGGGGTCTTGCCCCATTTTGCCCCGCAAAAGAAAAACGGGGTTTTGGGCAAAGCGTCATTTTCCAATAATTTCTGGATGCCCAAATTCGCCCTATCGGATACATCAGGCTTTTTTGCTCAGTTTTGCCACCTCGTCTGATCCAAAAATGATTAGAAAATTTAGTTTTGCCCAAAAACCCCGTTTTGCCCCATTACCCCGTTATGCCCCATTGCCCCATTTTGCCCCGCTCTCCCCTACATTAAACAATTAAACAATTACATTAAACACGTTAAATTTAATGTATTAAATTTAACGTGTTTAATGTAATTGTTTTTGCATAAAAACTTCGAGTCCGATTAATCTGACAACTGTCTTTACGTGATCCAGAACTTATCAAGGCCCGATCTAAACCTCTAAAAATTCCACAAGGAACGCTCCGTTGGATGTTATAAAAAATATTGTACTGGTCCATTTCGCCCCCGCTCGTGGATCGTGCGGTTACAGAATAGTCCTCGAACTGTCTGTTTTTCTTTACATCGCGGATCCGAAACTTCCACGCCCAACCCCTATCCGGAGCTCCACTTCTTGTCTTTCCCATCAGCCAAATCCGGATTGCAGTTTCTTTCCTTCCTAAACTAGTTCGTACCATTCTCCGCTTCGATTTTACTTCGACTTATTGGATTTCTTCTTTTACGCTCGTTTTTTTTTCTTTTCTTTTTTTAACTCTCTCGGTTCACTCTATTTTTAAGAAATCTGGTCGCGGAGCACAATCCACGCGAAAGCTCCACTTTGCCCGATCGAAGTTTAATCGTTCGCAGACTATTTCTGACCGTTCGCGAAACTATTCTGGTCCATTGTCGGGCGGAACAATCGTTGCCGCTAAGTGCCGAGCGTCTTGCATCGATTCATAGCATCGCCTGAGTTGTTTTCTCTGGATGACGAAGTAAACTGTTGACGCTTGGCAAAACGCTCGGAGAAGTCAACTATCCACATTAGAGCGAAGAGGAATTTACTACAGTCCATCCAGCTTCGCAGTTTGCCGAACTGTTGTGTTCCCAAAAATGAATTCGTACTTTATATAACAAAAAGTTTGGCGAAATGTGAAACTGGTCAGAATTCGTTTTACTCGTCCTCAGCAGTAATTTTTTTAAACTCATGAGTCGAGCAAGACTTGGTCGCCGACCAAGTCATGCTCGACTATTCTGCTATTCAGTTATTGATTGTCAAAAAAATTTTTAATTTCTGGGCGAAAGTTTTTATACGAAAACTTAGAGATTGTCTGATGTTAAAAAAATAGTGACGAAAAGTTAGTGTATTTTTACAGTGATATTAAATTAAATTATTGGAAATAAAGTTCTTTTCTAGTAAAATTAAGGTAATTATTAAAATGTTTTTTTGTAAAAAGATGAAAAAACGTGAAGCACTTCGGTCGATGGCCAATTGCATATATATATTTGGAGTCTATTATGTATTAAAAACTGTTGCATGTTATGCACTGTCAATAAATTTGCTACGACTACTTATTAAAAATAAAGTATCCCTAAAGTCTTTAATGTACAGTGCATTAATCTTTTTGTACCAGTTTTTTTATGCATCAAAACTTGCGATGCCTCTACATTAAATTTAATACACAATTTTTTTTGACGCTTCATACTTTCAACTCTATCTACAAAAAGTACGCTGTTTGCGAGATCGCTGATTAAATGTCTCCTATACTGGTACATTTTTCGTCGGGTTTTAAAATTATTCGTGACCCGAAGAGTCGAGGGTATTCGACGAACGTTTGTGGGATCGGGAGATGAAATTTCTATGTTTGTTTCTCCGGAAGGCGCTTAAAGCTCGTCGAGTTCGACGGGCGTGGGAGACGATCGCGCGTTTCCTAAAATCATATCATTGGAGGTACGACCATTTCGGGAGTATCCTGTGCAACCTTGCCGGTACCTCTTCGAGCAAACTGGGCTAATGGGGAGCAGCGATGAGTAAACCTCTCCGGCGCTATAAATCGGCAATCGATGTCCGTCGTTTTGGTCCTTCCGATGCGACTCCGAGACTGCTCGGCTCCGTCCCGCGGCGCTTTCTGGCAGCCCGACGAGACTCTCGTTTCTCCCGGTGCTAAAAATGTTTCGAAAAAAATTGTTTAATCGTCAAGCCTAGTTATCCTCGCGCAATTAGAATATCGCGAGAAACGCATTAAAATTTCGAGCGTCGGAGCGGAAAGTTGGGTCGACAATAAAATGCTAATATCGCTTAATAGTATAGTCGGAGTTATTATAATCGCCTCGAGCTCACGCTTCACCGGGCGAAGTTGAGAATTATTAAATCCCCCCGTTCGCGTTTCCATGCCAGCGAAGTTGGACGGCAAAAAAAGTTTTGTTAAGTCCGGACGCGGGACTGCCAAAAATTCGTAAATATCGCCGTGAAGTTAACGACGCCGAAGCGGAGTGCCGATTATGACAATTCGACAAAAATGTTACTAAATAAAATAAAAAGTAATTTGTCCACATTAGATATTTTTGAAGGCAGAGCCAAATAAAGAGAAACCTTTTTATATAAATTTCCATAATATCTATAAATGTATTTTCGAATTGACACGAGAACAGCATTAAAAATCGGAAAAGAATAATCAAAAAGACCAATAAAATAGTCAATATGGAAAAATCGTCGGACAGAATTGACCAATATTTTTCACTAATTTGTTAACTTTCCGCAATTATTAATTTATAAAATCAATGTTCTCGGCAGCTTTCGACCGATTAATTTTTTTCAGAATTTTTCCCGTTAGGAACTATTCGAAATATTGTCAGAATCTCACTTTTCGCTGGAAATGTACCGAGACACCTTTGAATATTTTAAAAGCCAGACCCAAGTAAAAAATTCCGTCGTTCCAAAAATCCCCTCAAAATCCCCAAATCCATTTCCAAATTGACGCGAGAGCGACGTTAAAAAAATCACAAAAAAAAGAAGTTAATAAAGGCAATAAAATATTCAATAATATGGAAAAATAGTCGGTCGGTTATTGCGACAGGGAATAATAATCGTATCGCGATTGAGTGAGGGAAAACCGAGGTAGCTCGACTACAATGAAGCGCGATCGATCGATCTGTTTAAAAGTCCATTAGTAACATCCGCGAGAGATGGGAGTTCCGTTTAATTTTGTTTCAATCAAGACCCCTCGTCCGTCCGGACTGATTGACGGGAGCTTTGACGCGCCGACACTTAACAGACGTTTCAACCGGCGATCAACGATGCATCGCTGGCTGCGACTCGCCCGCCACTGCGGAGTTTGTACAATCAAACATTTTAACGCCGCCGATGGGGCGAACGAAAATTCGCCGGAGCGACGTGGACCAAAGTACGGAGCGAACTGGGCTAATGGCAGCCGCGATGAGTAAACCCCGACTATAAATTAGGAATCGATACTATCTGTCTCCCGTGCCGAAGCGAGTTTAACGACAAACGAGAGATACGGCGGAGACCGGTAAGCCAAACTACAAATTGGTTGAAGCTGTACTTTCGTTGCTCCGTTGACACCGTCTGATAGATCGTTCCCCGTATAATCCTCGCGGCTTCCTCTTCGTCTTCATCCATTCCACTATCCGATACCCATCAGCGCGTAGGAAAATAAAATAAAATGATAAATAGAAAAGTCGCGCGAAAGTCAATCTCTCAACAGCTCCGGCTCGAGCGCAAAGAACGCTGAATGATTGTTTTTTTTTGTTGTTTTTTCGGTGAGCTTTGCGCCCTGATTGAGCCGCATTTTCTTTCAACCGCGGCTATAATGAATGGTTTGAATTAACGTGACGATGGAAATAATTTAAAAGAGAAACACGAACTAAGGGTCGAATTTTAAGACGTTAGACTGAAGTTGAGATCGGAGTTAATATCAAAATGTGGCGAGAAGTTCATTGCGT
The DNA here is from genome assembly GCA_030522725.1 of Ichneumoninae sp. B BG-2022a. Classification (NCBI taxonomy): domain Eukaryota; kingdom Metazoa; phylum Arthropoda; class Insecta; order Hymenoptera; family Ichneumonidae; species Ichneumoninae sp. B BG-2022a. Next base: position 9,376 of record JAPYZD010004762.1, on the reverse strand, counting down.
ACTTAAGATCTATCTTTATTTAGAACTTACGATCAAAGCTTTGTTCGAACTTGATTTCGTGCTTAAGTATGATTGTAAGTTTGAAGTTGAGGTGGATGTTGAGTTTGATCTGAAGTTTGAATTTGAGTTTGAACTTTCGACGTTTTTTTTCCCGCTACCTATGAATTCACTGGCCTTTTTGGAACTAAAGTACAGTAGGACACTGAAAGTCTCGATTTTATGGACGAAATATCGTATTTTTGGGATTTCAATAGAAAATATTGGGTTGGTTGTAAAATAATTGTTATATTCATGATCAGCGGGGTAAAATTGGGAAAAACTCTTTGGTACTGCATAGTAAATACCTTAAGAAGTATGCATGAATTATTTCAGAATTTTCTCGGCATGCTACCGGCCAGCCCGAATCTCTATGCGAGCGAACAAACTCGTTTAGAGCCTTAAGGCTCTTTAAAAATACATTTAAAGAGTCAGGGCTGGGGAAAACTCTTCGGTACTGCATAGTACATACCTCAAATAGTATCCATGAATTATTTCGGATTTTTCTCGGCATGCTACTGGCCATTACGGCCCTTTAAAAATACATTTAAAGAGTCAGCGCTGGCGAAAACTCTTCGGTACTGCATAGTACATACCTCAAGTAGTATCTATGAATTATTTCAGAATTTTCTCTAATACTTGAAAATTACGATTTTAAACAAATTTTGACATAAAGGAAACGAATAACATTTTGGGTTCATTATTCTGGACGAACAATCTTATCAGCATCTTCCATAAGCTTGATTTTTTCCGATTTTTATCCGATCGAGAAGTGTTTGTAATTCTCTTTTATTCCTCTCAAACTTAGGCGGCGTCAGTCATTGCGCTAGAACTACCTTAAAGTAACGTTCCGGCGCTCAACTTTTCGGGGGCCACGCCACCCTACCATTTCTCTTCAAACGTGAAAAAATAATGGATAATCGTCTTTTAAGCGTATCGAAAACAATCCGCCTAAAGCATAAATGGAAGTACTTTATCCAACGTGTGCTCCGTACTCGTAACGACGCTGGGGACGAAAGCTCGAATCTATGCATGTTTTACATGGTAGAACGTATCTCTATGCACAGTGCACGGTACGTACCACCTTCTCATGGGGATCGAGAGACGCTTACACCGCTGTAAGCGCACGTCGATCCACTACTATTACAGTGTTACGTAGGTATAGTAGTGGTCTGCGTTAACTAGTCGGGCAAACTCGAACCGAGTCAACTTCGACGTGGATTAAGGACTCGCTTCTACTCTCCCCCCCTCTCCCTACTCCCTCGCTCCATCTCTCTCTCTCCCGAGCTTTCGCCTGTTATCGATTCTCAACGGGGCCATACACGTGTCATAAGGCAAACTCGAGCACGATAAATCGAGACTCTCGACGTTCTGTTATAACGATGTGACAAATGTCATAGACCAACGTGCGTCCAAACATATACATATATATATATATATATATATATATATATATATATGCATTCATACATAGTTTTCGCATAAACGCGAAAACACCCAAAGGGACCAAGATAGACATAAATCATCAGGCTCCATTCAACGAATCGTTTGGAATTTCGTACCTATCCGGGATAACTCGATTTGGACGTGGAAATGATTTTCAAGTGGAAAAATTCAACTAACGGACAGTGACTCGATTATCGGATTGTCATACGCACTCTAACTTCCTTCGCATATGATCGTTATCTCGTAAAACATCACGACAAAAATTCACTCAGTCAACGTCAAAAAGTCGTATAAAAATGTTGGGACAAAAAAGAGGCATGTGAAAAAGTGTTGGTAAATTAAACAAAAACAAAATGTAACATGGATTCATATATACATTTAAAAATGTTATTTATTTAAAATTTATACATATAGGGACGTATAAACGGGAAAACACCCAAAGGGACCGAGATGGAAATGAATCGTCGGGCTCCATTTAACGAACCGTTTGGAAATTCGTATCTATCTGGGATAACTCGATTTGGAGGTAGAAATGATTGTCATGCGGAAAAATCAACTAGCCGACAGTTACTCGATTATCGGATTGTCATACGCATTCGAACTTTTTTTCTCCATACGATTTTTATCTCGTTAAAAAAAATCTCACTAACGCGTAACTCAGTCAGCACAATAACGAGTAAGTCAATCAACGTCAAAACGTCCCAAACAAATATTGCGAAAAAAAAGACTGATGTGAAAAAGTATACTTTTTCACATCAGTCTTTCTTTTAAATATTTTAAACGAGACACATATACGTGTCTCGTTTAACTTTTTTTTAATCGTCACCGAAAGTTCAAATGTATATATATGCATTCATCCATATGGATGTATTAATTAACACGAAAAGGCCCAAAGGGACCAAGATAGAAATAAATAATCAGGCTCCATTTAACGAATTGTTTTAAAATTCGCATCTATCTAGGATAATTCGGTCTGTAGGTAGAAATTATTATGAAGTGGAATGAAAACTCAATTACCCGGCAGTGGCTCGATTACCGGATCGTCATACACATTCGAACTTTTTTCCCATACGATCTTCTCAATACAAACAACTCAATCAACGTCAAAAAGTCGTATACAAAAAAAAGCGTAAATAAAAAAAATCGTCACCAACAGTTTTCTGTCGTTACACAATAATTTTAAATTAAACGCGAAAACGCCCTAAGCGACCGAGATGGAAATCAATCATTGGGCTCCATTTAACGAAACGCTTGGAAATTCGCACCTGTCTGGGATAATTCGATTTAAACGTAGAAGCGATTTTCAAGTGGAAAAATCAACAACCCGACCGGTGACTCGATTATCCAATTGTCATATGCATTTCAACGCTGTTCCCATACGATTTTTATCTCGTAAAAATCACAATAACGAGTGACTCAACCAACGTCAAACCGTCCCATACAAATGTTGGCAAAAAATTAACCGATGTGAAAAAGTATGCGGAAAAACAAAATGATCGTCTCCGACAATTCTCCGTCGTTACATCATGGTTTTAAATTAAACGCGATTCCGTATATATACACGTGTATTTATACGCCCATACTATATGCATACGGGTTGGACGAGTTATTATTACACACAAAGCAATTAGTCGAAGTGCGAACAACTGGAGCATCAGGTCGACGGTGAATAATAACTATCTTTATTGAAGTTCGCTGGCACGAGCTTCAGGCTCGCCTGCCTGGAGCCGCGCATCGGCTCAGTGCTTGCAGACCATAAGCGCTAAAGAGAGTTCACGTTCCGTATAACTATTCTCACAATAGAAATCGCTCGGCCTACGCGACGTTATAGATGTGAAAGCTAAATTTAACAGAAGGATTTCCTGACAATATTCACCATAGATAAATAACCTCGTACACATATTATTATGATTATTATGATTATGATTATTATGATTATGATTATGATTATGATTATGATTATGATTATGATTTATGATTATGATTATGATTATGATTATGATTATGATTATGATTATGATTATGATTATGATTATGATTATGATTATGATTATGATTATGATTATTATTAATTATTAATATTCCGTTCCAGATATACCCCTTAGGGGTTTTTACCTTAGCTCCCCCCTAGCTAACCGTGTACCTATTCTAACACTTTCCTACCCGCACTTCGCTAACCTTCTCTAATTTCGTGCGTCCGCAGCTGACTTACCTACCCCTAACTGTACCGCATTCGCCGAGGACACAGGGAAACTGCGGAAAACCCATGTCGGTAGAGCTGGCGATATTCTACTGATCCGTCGGTATTTCTGCACTTGAGTAAAGTGCAGAAACACCTAAGTTTCAGGAGAAAGTGCCTCCCGCTCACCGGTCGATGCGCCAGCTAGCGCACGGCTAAGCGGTCACCCATCCGAGCACTGACCGCGAACGATTGTGCTTGACCTGGGAGACCACCGGAGCCATGCGCCAACCGCGCATCCACCGCTATCGCTTATTGTTGTTATTATTATTATTTTTATTTTTATTATTATTACGATTATTATTATTATTATTATTATTATTATTATTATTATATTGTTGTTGTTGTTGTATCAAAAAGTTGTGAACACCGCCGAGAGGCGCACCTCTTCTCGTTTAGCTTTTCCTCATTTGCACTTCGTACCTCGCAGCAACATATGTTTTTTTTTTTTTTTTTCAACTCCTTTTATCCTCGTGCATGCGAGTATTCTGTTGAATGTGGCTGAAGCGGTAGAGGCGAGAGTTTGAAAAACAAACGAAGCAAGAACGCAAACAAAACCGAAAAGAGGAGAAAACAGACAAACTGGAAGAAACGATACAGAGGAGAAGTGAGCTTTCGCTGTATTCTCGCGGTTTTCGGTTCGGCGTGACTCGACTGGCTGAGAAGTAAGCGAGAAGAAAAAGAAAGGCGAAGAAAAAAGAAATCGAGTCGAGATAAAGTGGAGATGAGAGGGAGAGAGGGAGAGAGAGAAAATACATATTTTTCAAGCGGCGTAAGAAAAAACTCAGGTACACCTGGATACAGCGTACAGAGTCGGAGCATGAAACGGAATGAGAAATCGTGAGGAACCTCGGCCGAGTACTTTCGTACTTCTCTCGCGATGCACGCGCCGCTTGGGAATAAATGTTTCGGTGAAAATCGTAAAATATATGGGCGCCTTGACCGTGGCGGACGGCAAAGTTTCTTATTCACGAGAGGAAGTTGAAGGTAGGAAAAAAAACATTTACTAATGTACGCGTGGACTCGTCCGACCGAACATTCCCATTCCATCATACCGACTGAATGCCATTCAATATACTTGCATTCAAGATAGATGACAATAATGACTTTTTGAAATTTTTCTTGAATTTTTTTTTCTTTGCATAAAAAAAGTAAAGAGTAGATTCGTAACAGCCTCAAAGACACGAATCACGAAAATTTCTATGTGATTTTTGCTTCCTCATAGAGGAAGCTATGTTTTCGTGAAAAAATTTTTTTTCGAGATTTTAATGTGAGCGTACTAGAAATGGTCGAAAACGTCGAGAAAAGTAATTTTTAGCTGGCGTCCGGATGTATGTGTGTATGTGTGTATGTGTGTGTGTGTATGTATGTATGTATGTGTGTGACAGCGTGCATCGCTTAGAACGATTATAACTCGGAAACGGCGCGTTCAAATTTTGTACACTAGTAGAGTAGTCACGTCTCCTACGGGAATTCGAAATTTTTGAAAAAAGTCTGTGGTAGCTCTAACTTTCGTAAATTTTGAGCTATCGTCATAAAATTGCACACGAATATAGTATTTTTATACTATTTTTTGGTACTTTGCCCAGCACTGACAATGATAATAATAGCGAACATCGCGTCCCGACCTTGAGTCATTATTGTTACACTGCTCGTGAAACATTTTCTCGCGATCCTTAGTTGCGTTATAAACAAGGTAAAACAAATGATAGCAGTTATCGCGAAGGTCGTAGCTCGTTCGCATCCAGTTAACGTTTTACTACTCACGAAAACGAACGCGAGAGAGATCTTTGGCTCTACCGCGAGCAAAGTTTCGCCGAAACTTTGTTCGGTGGCTCTCCCACTCCCTTCGCGCCGACTCAAGTTTCGAAACTACGGAATATCCTGTCGTATCTTGTAAAATCAAAAACTTTGAGTCTTCGGCTAACGACGATTTTTTATTCCGCCGACGTGGGACGTTTTGACAGCAAATAATTTTTTTTTAATAATAAAAGACAATTTTTAAAAATAATAAAAGATCATTTTTTTTAATAATCAAAGATCATTTTTTTTTATAATAAAAGATCATTTTTTTGAAATGGTAAAAGAAAATATTTTGTTTTACATAATTTAAAAATAAAGAAGCGCCGATGCTAGCTGGCCACGGGAAAGGTCGAGCCGAGGAACTTGACCCATCGAATGATCGACCGTCGAGGATTAATCAAGTTTGCGATTAAAGCTTGGCTCGTTCGTGTAATTCTTCTTCCCTTTTTTTTCTTACGTAAACCCGGAGCTCGCGCTGTCGTCTCTAGTTGAGACTAAGGCTTCCGCCGCCTCTCCCCATTGCCTTGACGCTTTCCAGACGATTTCTTTCCTCCCTCCGGCTTTCCATCGCTAATGACCAGGAGCCACGGCGTGTACGTCGATTAAGCTGCACTTTCGTAAACGTCGGGTTTCCAACTCAACGTCTATATCACTACGTGGGCACCGTGAGCCCGAGCTTTTTCTCCTCGAACGAGGAAAGTCGATCACAAAAAGCGCCTTTGCCAAGTAATTTTCCAGAATTATTTCCTATCTTTTTTTTCCACAAAAATGTTAATTACTTTCTGAGGAACAACGTTTTCCGCCTTAACTTCAAGTTTATGGTGGCGAAAAGACGGGTGAATGGAAATAAGCACTTATTGACATTTTTTCAAAATAATTCTGTTAAATCAACCTTGGCAAGTAATATTACAGAATTTTTTTCAATAAAAATGTTTATTTCATTCTTGGCAGTAAAGTTTTCCGCATTAGAAACATTTATCGAAAAAAAATTGATCGTAATTCTGTAATATCGACTTTGCCAAGTGATATTACAGAATTTTTTCCAATAAAAATGTTTATTTCTTTCTTGGCAATAAAGTTGTCCGCCTCGGCTTCAAGTTTGCGGTGGCGCAACGACGGACGAATGTGCGTCCGGTAATAAACATGTAATGAAAAAAAAACAAAAAATTGTTTTCAATAAAAATGTTTATATCTAGGCAGTAAAGTTGTCCGTCTTATCTTCAAGTTTGTCGTGGCGCAGCGAGGGGTGAACGTACTTCCGGTACGGCATCGTGCAGATCGAATTCACGGCCCACCCTCGACGAGAGGGAAGTCCATTTCCCGAGGATTCTCTCTGCCATCCCCGTCCGTAAACTTCGCCAGACGGTATGGAAAAAAAAAGTTCTAACTGGCGCCAACTTTCTGGGCTGGTTCCTTCTGTGCGGCCGTCGCCATTCTCTTCCGTCATTCTTCCCTCTCGTGGGAGGGTGCACGACGGTAGCTTCCGACCTCGTGCCAGTAACCGAGCACGATCCGGATCACCCCCAAAAAGCGAGATACTCCGCGACACAGTTTCTGCGACGGGACGATCCTCAGACGCCGTCATTCTTCAACTCGCTCCCCTCGCGCAACACCGGTGTTTGGCCCGCGGTGGAATCTTCCGGCTCCTCCGCTCCGCTTTTCTTACGCCGCAGCCTCGCGTTCTTTCTTACGGCTCTGTCCTCGGCTGATTCTTCACTCCCGTCGCTCGCACTGCCGCTTCCGTCTCAATCTTCGTCATTTTCTTGCCACCTCGCTTCTTCTTCCGCACACGACAATTTCTGCGGCAAAGAAACCTCCGCTGCGGTCGTTCCGAGTCACAGAATTCATTTCCGGTTAATCAATCTTCCTCAGTTACACTGAGTTTATGATGTAAGGATTTTAGTTTTGGTATTCCAAGTAAAATTGAATAATGCATTTTTTTAGTTTTGCATCGGCCGTAATTCTTCAAACCAGTCGCCCCGCTCGACACCGCACTGCAAAAATAAATTGTAAATTTAATGTACTGGACCTTGAAATTTGCTCACATTCATTTGGGATTGATGTACTTTTTCATAGAATTGAAATAGCAGATATTCAAATTACAAATCTTATGGCTGAAATTTAGAAAAATGTTAATTACAGATACAAATTTTACCGTAAGTTTCAAACAGGATTTTTTTACAGTGCGGTGTTTGGACCCGATGTGGAATCTTCCCAATCCTCTGCTCTACTTTTCTTACGTCGCTTCTTCCTTTTTGGCGCATCCTCACATTATTTCTCACGACTCTGCCCGCCTGATTCTTCACTCCCGTCGTTTGCACTGCCGCTTTCATCACAATCTTTGTAATGATTCGTGAATTTTCTTGGTCCTTCGTGAATTGTCTTGGTTCTTCGTGAATTTTCTTGGTTCTTCGGGAATTTTCTTGGTTCTTCGTGAATTTTCTTGGTTCTTCGTGAATTTTCTTGATACCTGGTGTCGTCTTCCAGACACTCGAATATCTGTGGATGAGAAACTTCGGCTACAGACTTTCCAAGTTGCTGAAATCGTACCACGAATTCATTTCCAGTTAATTAATCTTCCTCCGTTCCACAGAATTTTATATAAAAATTCAAGTTTTGTTATTCCAAAAAAGTGAATAATACATTCTTTTACTTTTGCATTAGCAGTCTGGACGCACACAAATTCCGACCACGAATTCCAAATTCCATGTCCGGTCAAGCAATATTCTTTCGTTCCGCAGTTTGATATAAAAATTTGTTATTATTATTATTTTTTTATGGAATCATAAATGTTGTCTTTTTTTTTGCTTCGGCTTTCTTTCTTCCCTCGGGCAACATGGATGTTTGGCCCGCGGCGGAATTTCCCTCACTCCTTACGTCGCTTATTACTTTTTGCCGCATCCTCACATTCTTTCTTGCGGCTCTCCTCGCCTCACTCTTGTCGTTTTCACTGCCGCTTGCATCTCAATCTTCGTGATTTTCTCGCTACCTCGTGTTCGCTTCCAGACACACGAATCTGTGTAGAAAAAACTTCCGCCGCGAATTTTCGTCGCGGAATTCGTATCACGAATTCATTTCCGCTCAATCTTCCTCCATTTCACACATTTTTCGATATAAAAACGCAAGTTTCAGGAGTCCACAAAAATGGAACAATAACACTTTTCAAGTTCAGTCTAAAGAGTTTCGGTGTTGCAGTGTCACGGCTTAGTGTCTTCGTTACCTTCGGGTCAGTGCGTCCCAGAGTCATTCGTGGTCATTTTCTTGCTACCTCGTGTCCTCCTCCGCACACACGAAGTTGTGGAAAAGAAACTTCCGCTCCGGAGTTTGCGAAGTCGCCGCATTTGAACCACGAAGTCATTTCCGGTTAATCAATCTTCCTCCGTTCCACAGAGTTTGATATGAAAATTTAAAATTTAGTATTCCAAAGAAAAATAAACAAAAAAAATGTTCAATTTTACCATTGGCCGTCTACAGATCTGCAAATCCGCATCACAGAGTTTAAGGAGCGACTCTCGCTGCGCGCTGACTTCGCATAAGTTCGACAACAATAAGAGAAAATTGTATGTACTTCTTGATGGTGTAAAAATCTTTAAAAAATCATGTATACTAAAGGTACTGAGAAGATTAATTTTGCATAATAATTGCAAAATGTTATTAATAAATGCATCAAAAAAATTATTGGTTAACAAATTACCCGGCAATAAAACTTTTTTTTTATGAAAATGATTCGTTTATTTTTCTGAATACGTATACATTTTTTCAGATTTTTAAGTAATCGTTGATTTTTTATTTTTTTTTATAGAACAAAAATCAACGATTACTTAAAAATCTGAAAAAATTCATACGTATTCA
>JAPYZD010004761.1:0-10827 GCA_030522725.1 Ichneumoninae sp. B BG-2022a | reverse complement strand
AAATAGGCGATTTCTTAGTTTCGACTTAGCACAGTTAATATGCTACGCATATGCTTTAAATCCTACAGGAACATAATATGAACAATAACGCTTCGGCGTACACTCGAATATCGCTTGAAAACGTACAAGAAACGAAGAAAATCGAATATTGGTAATCGGCCTAAAATCCAATATGGCCGCTGAAATGTTATCAGCATTTGTTTTGTACGACATTGAATATTCTGGGACTTACATACTTAAAACTGAGTGCACACCGAATCGTTGAGGTTCTACGAATATTCTAAAATCGTCGAAAAGTCGATTTCACAAAAGATAATTATGTGAAGTGTATACTACGTTCACGTAGTCCATTCACTTATGACCGGTGATCAGAGCTGATGACAACGGCATGAATGTGGCGTAGAACACGATGCAGAGCCACCTGTGCGTCAATCGTGACACTACGTTCATTCACTTTCCTAAACTATAATATTCGGTTTTTTTAATTCCTTGCAAGTTTTCAATAAAAATTTGACTGAACACCGAAGCGTTAATGTCAATATCACAGTTCTGCACGATTTGACACATATGCGTAGCATATTAACGATGCTAAGTCGGAACTAAAAAATGTTCTAGTTCCGTCGGTAAAACAGGTAAAGCAGGTTAAAAAACGAAAAAAAAACAACTCCAGCATCCCCTGAAGAGTTTGTTTGCCTAAGAGTTCCTAAGATTTCACGCAAAATAACCATGACTCAAGCAAATTAATCTTCGTAGTGAGACGCAAAGCACTAGCAAACCTTGCTGACGAGTTGCTGACAATATGCTCCTGATAATTTTAACATTGAATGTTTAAAATTTAGGCAAATGCGGACGCACATGCCGCAATTTTGGCGCCATCCCGTGCGGACATATGCTACCCATTTGTTGGCGGATTGTTGGTAAAATGCTATCTAGGATAGCGTCTATTTATTACTTTATCTGTAAAGACACATTTTTTAGTACGCAGGCGCGGACGAAATTTACCTCTCATCGTTTATGCCGCTTTGACGAAGATTCCTCGCGAAACGAAGTCTGTGGTACATCGACACCCTTGACGTGCGGGATACGTCTCGCTTCCATTCTCCGGTATCCCGTGTGGACTCGGAGCAGCTCCGAGTTCCTCAAAGTTCGGTGAAACGTGAAGTTCCTTCTCGCGGGAAAGAGCTGCCGCGGAGGAAAACTTGATTTCCCCCCGTTAAATATCAAAATTAATTGCTGTTTAACTTTGGCGAAGCTGCCGACGCTCGAAACGTTTGCGCGTTAACCACGGGGCTTCAACCTCGCGAATGTGATTTGAACGTTCTGACTACCTTCGTAACCCGTCGTGTCAATGTCATCGCGTTTTCTTTTAAGTCCCGATTTAAAATACTTTCCGCCTGGAGTGAAATCCGATTTTACTTCCGGTAACGTCCAGTCTCGCCCCTCATTTCATTTACCGTATCCAACTGAGCGAGACACAAAAGCCACCCATAGATACATAGGGGCGCGGGGCAAAACGGACCACCACCTAAATTTTGCTTCGAAAAATTGATAACAAAAAATGTGGTATTCCATTTTCCCCCTACACTCTAAATAAAATACATAGGACGCAAGAGGATCTTTTTCCAGTGAGCAGATCGTTATTTCAAATGGCTCATATCAAAAGGAATTTATTTAGTATGCACGGTCGATTCAACGTCATATCGTTTATTTTTAAATCCCGATTAAAAATACTTTCCGGCTGGAGTGAAATCCGATCTTATTTCCGGTAACGTCCAATTTCGACCCTCTTTATCTTTGACCGCGCGTCGTTCGTTTCCCGAATCTAACTGAGCGAGATATAAAAAGCCACAGATAGATACGTAAAGGAGCGGAGACAAAACGGACCACCTCCTAAATGTGTTCCCGAAAAATTAGTAACAAAAAATCAGTGTTCCATTTTCCCCGTACACTGCAGATAAAATACATTGGATGCAAGAGAATGCTTTTGCAGCGAGCGAATCGTCATTTCCCGCAAATAGAATCGATTCGCAACAAATAAATTTTATTTAGTGTGGAGGGTCGATCGGGCTGAAGACATGGACGAAAACTACCCACGGCGGGTCACTATCTAGCTCCTTCTTATCGGGGTATTGATCTTCCGGACCGGAGACACAAGACGTCCAACTCTCCGTACCCGGTACTGCAAAAACAACAACGGCTACCGCACTCCGAGAATGAAGGAAAGCCGGAAGCCAGAAGCCTCCCGCGGGCTTTTTCCTCCGAGCGTTAGTTCCTCGTTTTTCAGACCTCGCGACGACTATAGCGGGTAACATTTTTCTATCGTTCCCTTTGCCTGGTACTTTTCATTCCTCTTTTATGCTTCATGCTTGTCCGTCTCACGAGCTTCAGCATACGACTTATACTACATATATATTACATATATATGTAATATATGTTACATATATACTTCGCTTTCCTCAATGTCCCGCCTATCTGTAATGCGTGGTCCTTAGGGGATTTATCCCAGGATACAATAAACTACGATGTTGCAAAAAAGGCATTTTTTAAAACTTTCCTCCCACCTTTTTAAAGTACAGATTTCGATCTCAAATTGAACCTCGCCAACGGCAGGCCTAAGCAAAAAGTTTTAAGAGATGTCACATTCGTCGTTCATATCTAAAAATAAATAAGTTGTCGAATTTATCGGTACAAGCGTTGAAATCGGCGCCTCTTAGGATATTTTGTTTGGGCCTTTCTCGAGGTTCAATGCGAGATTGAAATCTATACTTTAAAAGCGTGGAAAGAAAATAAATAAAAATGTCCTTTTTGAGAAACACCCTTATATATTATATATATACCCTCATATATATTATATATATATAAATTTATAGGTACACATCTATGACTGTACGACTACTGCCCGGCCTTCTTCGTTTGATTAAAGGAGGCACTCGCAGCTTTTCCGGTGCCGAGAGAATGTCCGGAAGCGTGGAAAGCTCGTTTCTCTCTGCCGTACTTTCCGTTCTTTGTTCCTCCGTTCCGTCGGGCACCCTGACTCCTATGTAGTTTCTGGCCGGAATTAAATAGAGTAAAATGAGAAAAGAATGACGTTGGGTGAGACAAAGAGAAGGGGGGCCAAGGGAGCGTAACGTCCGTTGATTGCGAGCGAAATCGAGTGAGTCCAGCCATCGTCGAGTGTTCGTTGTCGGGCGACGATGGAAGACGATGGCCGGGGAATCCCCGCATTGCTTTTATTCGATACACAAAGATTCAGGCGTCTCGGAGACGGGCGACGCCTCGGAGCGATCTCGGCATCGGTTTATGGTAATGGAAGATAGTCGATTCGGTACCGTCGCAAAAAACGAAAACAAAAAGATTGGTTGCGGGGAGGCTGCAGGGGTGGGCGGAGAATAAAGGGGCAGGAGAGCTATAAATGTCGTGGCGGCGATGACGTATCGCGTTTTACCCGGTATCGCGCATTTTCTCTTCCTCCCTTCCTCCTTTCGAACGAATTCCCACCAAGCCGTTCGCCTTTGCCTTGCTATTAAATTCAAATCAGGCACAACCAAACCCCCCCCTCGAAGCCCGCGCGCAACCTGCCGCGAAACTCTATCACGAACATACGGCCTTAATTGAAAAGGGCGTCGCGCATATAAAAGCAAAATGGGAACGTAATGACCGCGACTCCGCATTCGGCTATCGGATATGACTATGCACGCGGCGCGAAGGTAAACTTTAACGACGTCGTCGGCCTGCAGTGCCATTTACACCGGCAGGACGAAACTAAATAAAATCTGTGTACGGCCGATAAATGGAATAACCAGAGACTTAGTCGGTCAAAGTTAATTTTTAGACGATAAAAAAACACGACACTTTTTTTTGTAAGTCCAGATTGCTCTTGATGGGCTTGTGAGGGTTTCGAGTAGTAGTACGTGTATGTATTGACATTTAGTTGTAAATATCGATGATACATAACAGCTTTTATATACATAATTCACTGAGAAAAAAGATAGTATTTCCCACTATATCCAATAGTTCCCAGGGGGAACTTCTAGATAGTTTCTGATAGTGCATATTCAATTGGTCAAATCATAATTGTGGTTGCAACGATGATTTTTTTGTCATAATCGTAACTATAAAATATGGACGTTCCCCGTGAGAACTATTTTTTATAGTGAAAAGTCAGTATTGTTGCTTTTACTATGTCATTTTTTGTCAGTGTTGTAGCTCATACAATGTAACAAAACAACAAAAATGCCAATGAGCCAACGCCGGAGTCCTTCAACTCGGGTTTCTCTTTAGTATGAAATACGGTAGTTGTGTGGAGAAATATTGGTTATTGCAGTTTGGAGACGGTTTTACCTATGGCGTTTCGTGGTACAGTAGAACCTCGATTAACCGGGTGCGGATCAACCGAGCGGCGGTTTAACCGGGCCACTGTTTCGTTTTTTTTCTTCAATAAACTATTCTATTCTTGATATACTTTCATACATTAATTATTAAGTTTGTAAACCTTATCCTATGTCTATCCCTGGACGGACTACACTAGTTTTGTTTACATACATTGTTTGTCTACATACATTATATGCAACCCCGAGACGCCAAACCGTAGTCGGTAATCAGACACTGGAAACTCTCGAGGTCGCGTGCTTATTTATATTATTATTTAACAACAATGAGACACGTAATAGCGTGAAAACTGAATAAAAATTAAGAGCAGACGAAAGTGACACAACTTTTTCAAAAACGAGACTAAAAAGAGTGTGATAACTACAACTACATACGAAAGTATTATTAACCGCAAATGTAAGATCTCGTATGACTATGTTTTTCATAACACTGTACAAAATAAAAACGCTTTATGACGAATGCGGATTCTCCGTAGATTTTAATTATCCGTGTACTCTCCGGTCCCGCCCTGCCCAGATAATCGAGGTTGTACTGTACATTCTTTCGATGATTTCCTATATGCACTGTAAAAAAATATAGTTTGAAAATTAATTAATGGTATTGGAAGCTTATTTACATAAACTGTCGATTAAATTTCAGACACATTTGCATTTTACAGTAAAATTCTTATTTTTAATGAACATTTTTTGTAGATTTCAGACAAAAGATTTGTAAGTTTAATATCTGGTATTTTTAGTTTACAAAGCAGGTACATTAACGTTCAATTAATGTAAGTAATGTAGGCAAAGTTTAAGTTCCAGTACATTAAATTTACAATTTATGTTTACAGTGTGGTGCGCATGGGGAGTTTGTGTCGAAGAATAGTATGTGGCGTTCGTTGAACGCAGAGTTGTTCTATGGTTTCGAGCTTATCTTTTGCGAGTTGACGAGTGAGATAGCCCAACCTGTTTCCAATCGGGGTGATGCCAGTTTTTTTCGTATAAAAGAGAGTTGCGTGGATTATATTGGTTTGCTGGATTGCGTATACGCGTGAGTCTTCGAAGTGCGCCTGTCTTTGCCGTTTTAATTTTTTTCAGCGCTGATTCTTTGCAGTTTATAAAAATTGGGTGTCCGAAAATTCTATTATTGGCCGACATAAACACCTTGATAACCACGCGCCACGAAACGGACACAGTTTGCAATGCAGCGCATGTCGCAAATATTGCTGCAACTGCGTGCGTTTCGTGGCGCGTGGCTATCAAGGCATTTCTAGATTTTCGCAACATATTGTAGTCGGAGGCTTTGGTTTTTGTACGTGATGTTTCAAAAAAGTGACGTTCTAGAGGATAACTTAGTTTTGCACTGTTGGAGGTGAAAATTGAAATTTAATTTTTTGAGCGGTCTGTCGGTATTATTTCGACGTTCAACATGTTGATTTTGGGTGAGAGAGGGTTGATTTTATGATTGACGATTATTAGTTGAGTTTTCTGGAGGTTAGATTTTAATTTCCAGTTGTTATACCGATCCCTTATTTCATTTACAGAGTTTTTAAATGCGTTCATTATTTCGGGTAGATTTTTATATGTGATATAAGTCCTGTCATCGACAAATTGTAGTGTGTTGTCGCTCAGATGTATGTTTTTCGTCATTGAATCTGTGGTTATATATGACGTTTCAGAAAATAAGAGGTTATCAAGTGTATCATAAAAATGTCTGACGATTTTTTTTTTTATAGTCGCGAAACAGTTGGTTAGTAGTTTTTTTTTTGCGTCACGATGCTACTAAAAAAATGCTCAATTCCGTGGCACGATCGGCTGGTAAAAGTTTGGCTCTAGCGGTAATAATACAAAAAAAAACTATGAGCGATCGTATCAATGAATTACTTTAGAGTATATTTTTCTTGCATGGTTTAAACGTTGAAAAAGAACATTGCGTTAATATTTGGTCGCATAAATTTTGAGCGTTGAAAATACCAGATGGATGGATGTGGAAGAATGACTCGTCCGAGGGAGAATATTGCCAGGTCCATAAAATTCCGCTGGCAACTAATGAAGTATTCTCGAAAATTCGTGTATTTTATCGGTGAATCTCTGCCGCAGTGCATCTCTTCAATTTTTAAACCCGCGAAGCTACATTTGTTGGATAAAAATTGATACATATTGAGAGGGGAAAAAATCCATTAATATTCTTCATGTAAACGGTTATGGTGCGTGGCGCGCCGGTGTCGGTATGTACGCTCGCATGTGCGTGTTTGCCTCCGATGTCCTTTATAGAACCATATTTCGTTGCCCGGGCGAAAATTGCCGGGCTTATTTAATTCACTCGGTTGCGTTTTTTTAGCTTTTTTTTTTTTTTTTTTTTTCCATTCAATTTATGACAGGTTTTCGAGCGGCCGGTCCACATAGTTCGGGTATAACCCCAACGGCATACCTCGGGACAGTAAATTGGTGTACGAACCGACTGTTCCAAATATTTTTCGTGGTATATCTACGCGAAAAACATGAACGGAACGAGCAAGTGCCCCGAGTGAGATAGGTGGGATCGCAGGCGGAAACATTTATTTTCAAATATTTTCGACTCAAGCGCACAGCACAGCTGGCCTTTGAACGAATCAACTATTTCCAATCTCAATAGAATCCGAGCTATGCGAACGTCCAGCCCCAGGCAGAAAAATATATAGTCTAAAATCGATCTTTGTGTTCTAAATATATCTTCACAATTGTCTATCACTATTTCAATAGTAAAATCAAAGAGGAACATTTTTTTTCGCAACTCACAACTATGTGTTACTGTCTGAATAAAAATGTTCGCAGTGCAAAAAGAAAAACATTTCTAATCAAGATTTTTAATGGTAAATTAACAAGACGAGAATTGCACTCAGAAAAAGGATAGTGTTTCCTACTATAACGAATAGTTCCCAGGCGGAACGTCTATACAGATAGTTTCTGATAATATATATTCAAATGGTTAAACTATAATTATGATTTTTTGTCATTGCCGTAACTACAGAATATAGACGTTCCCCTTGAGAACTATTTATTTTGTAAAATAAATTTGTCAGTACTGGTGCTTTTACAATGTAATTTTTTTTCTCAGTGTATTAAATCAATATAAAAAAAATCGCAGACGATTATTGTGACTGGACGATACATGTGACAAGTCACGGATCCATTCGCGGCTGAGATAAAATAAAAAAATGTCGATCACCCAAGAATCGTTAAACTGCCGCTCAAAATTTTGATTTCTCTCGACAAGCCAAAAGCTATCAATCTCGAGTGTCAAATCCATTCTCCCTCCACTCTCGCTTGGACATAATTAACGAAGATCGTCCTCCGAACGGGCGGGGAGACAGCAAACAAAAGGAGAGCGACATGTATAGCGAGAAGAGCATACGGAGCTAGTGTCGCGAGAATGATTTATAAATAAAGTAGAGTATGTGTACAACGGAGATCTACACTTTCGCAATGCGTCTTCTTGTTCCCAAGTACCCCGGCGTGTCCGGAGAGTGGGGGAAATGGCGGGAGGGAGGGGGGGGGGGGGCGTATACACAGCAAGAGGGCTCGAGGATCTCGCGAGAGCAAAGTGGAAGGGTTGAACCGGAAGTTTGTATGTGCGCCGGGCGTCGGGAAGGAGGAGAGAGGCCTGCCGAAGATTAATGACGCACTGCCAGTGGCACACGCCTGGGATAGCGTGTCCTAGCGTTTGTGGACCCACCCTGCCCTATATCTTATTCCCTCACCTCTGCCTCGAGTTTGTCCTCCCCATTCTGCCTTCCAACACGTCCCCGAATGAATAATTAAGAACGATGGGCTTCGGCCACAAAGAAACCAGCCACTCGTGCACGTATACTTCCTACTTCCTCCTTCCGTCCTCATCCACCTCCGTCGTTTCACCTGCAAATTCGCACCGAGTCACTTCCCTCTCATTTTCGTTCCCTTTTGCTTCCTCATAGAGGAAGCTTTGTAATGGTGAGAAAAAAATGTTCTAGATTTTAATGAAAACGTGTTCGAGATGATCCAAAACATCGAAAAATGACACTTACAAAAAAATGTCTGGACGTGCGTGTGTGTGTATGTGTGTCTCAAACCCCAAAAATTTAAATCGCTATATCTCGGGAATGCCTCGACCGATCATGCTGAAATTTTGCACACATCATGTGTGATCAATAGTCAACGTTTGGCCAAATTTTCATTTCATTGAAAAATGTTCAGCTGTTTTTTTTTGTACCCCATTTTTAATTTCATCGAAAATGTCTGTACGCACTCTAGCACTCACAATTTTTTAGCTATCGGGCTAAAAATGTGTACAAAGATGGAACATGATCACCCGATGATCCCATTTAAACTTCAGGAAAATCGATCGAATCGTTTAAATTTCATGTCATTTTGAATTTTTTGAATTTCATGGTTTTTTTTTTTTAGACGAATAAAATAAGTGTCAGATTCGGGATCAGCGTGAAAAAAATACATGGAATTACAGTCCCGGAGCGACAACTAACGAAAAAGTTTAGCAGGCATTTTTATAGTCAAAATTGCAAAAATGAGTCATTTTAGGTATTTTTAAACAACGATTTCTTTGCTTTTTTCTTCTTTCGTCATTCTTCTCCACTTCTCATCCACACTCCCCACTTTGCTCCTCCTTTCTCCTCCACTGCTCACCCACGTTCTCCACTCTACTCCTTTCTCCTCCACTTCTCATCCACTTTCGGTATCCCTTGCCTCTTTCGTTTTCGTTGTTTTTATCATCTTCGGTCCGTACTTTCCCTCGAGAACCCTACACGAATTATGCATAATTTCATGCCCGAAGAGCCCTCTCCTCGCCGGAGCGGAAGCACTTGCGGAGGATCCGACGATCCGAGGATGAAGCAAAAAAGTCGCCTTGGAAAGGTCCTTTGAGCAAGGTATCTTGCGAACGCGCTGGTTGTTCAACAGTGCACTCCGAATCGAGACTCCGAAGCAGTTTATCGTATTTTCATATGTTCGCGATCCAAACTTCGTTGGGCAAAAAATTTTGAGCGTTAAGTCGGGGCGTTTGGGTTCTTATCGGTATCGTGTCAGGGAATTCTGAAGCTCAGAAATTTCTACTAGCGTAGAGATATTTTATTTTCGCTTTGTGAAAGGATCGACTGCAGGATGAAACCGTCACGCATCCCCGGCTTCGTGCCAAAAAACGGAGTATGACTACGCGAGTAGTCTCCGAGGTTCGTGGAGACTACTCGCGAAGAGTGATTTCCTAGTGCGATGCATACCTATGTCGTTCGCACGGTATGCATATATCGAGGGCTGAGAATCAGCGGGGCGTAACTCGCGCACTTATAAGCGGGAGTTACGTCCTTTCGCCTCCAGGTCGGCGCCCACGATACGTATCGCGTTACTGATATCGGAAAGGCGTAACTCATATGCATATCCATGGAAAATACGCCCTCTCGACTTTGGCCGTCGAACATATTCTCGATCGAAATTGGTTGCACCGTAGACGCTCGCACGAGTACGACCCGCCGGACGCTCGCATCCCGACGGTCACTTTTCACGTTCCATGCGTGACCGGAATACATCGAAGGCGACACGAGTGCCTCGCATCCTCATTGCGAGATGCGCGCATGCACATCTTGGCGCCCGTGGAACGTATGGAGCCTTCCTCGCAGCATCTCGGGTAGTGTCTGCTCATGCGGACGTGCCGGAAGCTTCACCGGGAATCCGATAGTTCGCACGGCCGATGAGATCGGAATTGCGTATTCTGAATCATCAATGGACATTCATTCCGGGAAGTCATCGAGATGAATTATCCCTCACGTATCTCGCTTATACTTCATCACGACCTTTTTTTATCCGTCCGGTCTCTCGCCTGGAGCCAATAGACGAGATTGAAATTGCGTATTCAGAAGCACCAATGGACGTTTATCCCGGAAAGTCATTGGGAAGAATTCTCCCTCAGGTATCTCGATTGTAATTCATCACGACCTTATTTCCATCAGGTCTCTCGCGCCTCGAGAGTGTTACTTCCAACGTAACTTTTCAAGCAATTTTCTTGCTTAAGTAGTGAGTGTAGAAGTTACGCTAATCTTATACTACGCTGCCAACCCCTGTTTCGATTAGCCGTGGTGCGCGTCGCTGGGGCATGGTTATTTTTTTTTCACTCATCTATTCTCTCAATCTCATACCCCCTCTCGCTCCAAACTCTCTCGCCCCAAACTCCCTCGCTCCAAACGCCCTCGCTCCAAACTCCCTCGCTCCAAACTCCCTCGCTTCAAACTCCCTCGCTCCAAACTCCCTCGCTCCAAACGCCCTCGCTCCAAACTCCCTCGCTCCAAACTCCCTCGCTCCAAACTCCCTCGCTCCAAACTCCCTCGCTCCAAACTCTCTCGCTCCAAACTCCCTCGCTCCAAACTCCCTCGCTCCAAACTCCCTCGCTCCAAACTCCCTCGCTCCAAACTCCCTCGCTCCAAACTCCCTCGCTCCA
>JAPYZD010004760.1:0-10829 GCA_030522725.1 Ichneumoninae sp. B BG-2022a | reverse complement strand
ACAGCGTTCAAGCTTACACAACGAATTTCTAACAAACGATTTTTCTAACATCTGACAAACCGTACACCGCAAATTTATTACACATAAAAAAGCTTTCACGTTTAAAATGAACACATTCAGAATTTAACAACATTATTTTGTAACAACCGCGAATTGTAACAACTTCGAAAGCTTACACATTAAATTTGTAACAGACGTTGAATCTTACACCCGTGCATACGTACACGGGCTAACAGGGAAGGGGGCGGCTCGAGACTGGCGCTGATGAGAACCACTGCCACTATGCAGGTTAAACGGACTTCACGGGGTTACCGTACGAACATTGCCTGCTGTGAAGTCCATTTAACCTGCATAATAGCAGTGGTTCTCATCAGCGCCAGTCTCGAGCAGCCCCCTTCCCTGTTAGCCCGTGTACGTATGCACGGGTGTAAGATGCAACGTCTGTTACAAATTTCCTGTGTAAGCTTTCGAAGTTGTTACATTTCGCGGTTGTTACAAAATAATGTTGTTAAATTCTGAATGTGTTCATTTTAAATGTGAAAGCTTTTTTATATGTAATAAATTTGCGGTGTACGGTTTGTAATGTGTTGAAAAATCGTTTGTTACAAATTCGTCGTGTAATCTTGAACGCCGTGTGCCATTTCGTGAAGTGTGCGATTCAGTTGTGTTACGGTGAACCTGTGTATGTTTGAACGGTGTACGTTTGAAGGCGCCTCGACACCCCTCAGTAGTCCTAAACACAGGACTAAGTGATTCCGTTATACATCGATTTCATTGGCCAATGTGGTTAGGAAAAACAACTATTTAGACACCGGTTGATATTGGACGGGTGGACTATACAAGATCGTTCAATTGAGGGGTTACACTGTATAATGTCGTAATTCATGTCGTACTCGTTTAAGGATTCACTCTATCCTGACACTCAAAATTCGGGCGCAGGATAAAAAAAATAGTCAGTATGCAGAAATTTGGGCTGCTAACGTGTAATATATTTTTTATTGCCGTTTCACGCACTGTTAGTACACGTGCTTAGGCTCGCAAATAATATTTTCCAGAAAAGATATTAACAATTACCGTAGATACATCCATTTGCGCGCGCCATGTTCGTTTTTACACTCTCATCCTATACGAGTTATGGGATGAGAGAAGTATTGTAATCGAAAAAAATTCGACTGTCAGATTATATGGTCTACAATTTTTTTCCCATTTCTGTTCGTCTGTGTGTCTGTATGCCTATACTGTCCGCCAACACAATAACTTTTCAAACAGACTTCGGTTCACAGTGAAAATTGCTTGTGTGTCAACTATATATATATACAGTAGAACCTCGCTTATCCGATCTTCGATTAACCGATCCTCCGCGTTATCCGAAGCACTCAACTCATTCGATCCCTCTGCCTTAACTGACGTGTAGGCTCGGATAATACGGAAAACTCGGATAAAACGGATAAAGTAGCAATGCCCACACGCGGAATAGTCCGTAAAGTTTGCTTTATATTGCGAGCTGCAAATACAACAGTTGAAATTTTAGAGTCAATGGGTTATGTTTATATGAAGTTAATGTTAATTAACGAAATTATAATTATTTTAAAAAATAACTAAATTAACTAATAACGTTAGTGTTTATTTGAAGTGGTGTTATTAAAAAAAAATATATTATAGTAGTACAAGTTTGAATTGAGTATGTCATCCGCGTTATCTCAGATTTCATTTATCCGACGTACGCTCTACCTACATTACCTCGGATGAACGGGATTCTACTGAATATATATATACTAGAAAGTTATACATTTTTTTTTGTATGTTTGACACTTCCGTGAAATTGTTCAATAATCGCGACGCGTAATTCAGGTAACCATCAAAGAGTTTGTGTTACATTACAGCGAGCCTCCCTTATCGTACGAAGAGACTCGAATAACATAAAAACATCTCGCATAATTGCGTACAACGAACTGCCTTAACCTCCAACTACGTTGGGGACACACTATTGTAGTCTTTATTGCTGGCAGAACATATAATACAAATAATTCGTTACTGTATTTAAAATGAGCTGTGTATCGAGTTGTGGCCCAGAAATCCACCCATTGTAATGTTCGGTAACTAATACGAAAAGTGACTAGAAGAGAATGTTAACTATCAAACTATTGACGAAACCATCGAGAGATTTTTTGTTTGCTAAAGCCTGTGTGGCAACCCTGAATAGAATCCCTAGCAGGTTCGGCCACCGTGAAAAGCCACGGTGGTTACCACCCAGAACACCACAATGGTTTATTGTGAAAACACATCTGCACAAGCCACTGTGAAAACCACAGGCCAAGCGGGCCCAAAAATTCGGCGGAAAACTTGCGGCTTGGTGGCTTTTAAAATAACCACCATCCAGACCACCGTACAAGCCACCGTCGGATTAAATTCGGGTAAGCTTGCAATACGGTGGTTTTCGTAGGAGAAACTACTGCTCAAACCACCGTCTAAGTAAACTGAAGGGAACTTTCGGGTCGGTTGTTTTACTGTTTTAATCACCCACTATTCAGATGAACTCAAAGTATGGTTTCAAACGGATGAAGTCAAAGTTGGTTTCACATTGAAACCACTATTGAATTTTTCGTTGACGGCGTCATAGAAACCGTCGTCGAATTTGGGCTGCTTTCTGCAACTTGAAATTTCCGATGCGAAATGTTAGAAGACAAAACCATTTTCAAATGGCTTTGACTCTTATGATTTCCGATCGGGTATTTCAAGCCCAACCCGTCTTAAGAGCATGTGCAATACCGCGATCGGTAACAAAAACTGTAATCAACTTTTCTCACGGATTCTGGCATATACGGTCAAAATAAAAGTCTCATCGGAAGAGGATATCATTTCGATTTCCCATGAGATTTTTTTTTGACCGTATATGCGGGATCCAGTGAGAAAAGTTGATTACAGTTTTTGATACCGACTGAGACCGGGATGGACGGGGAGGGGGGTGTTTCATATGGTCTTAAGAGGTAACAAAATGATCCGTCATAAAGTTTTGACGACAATACCACCGTGTTAGAAGCTCGCTTGAGGTCACTCGGACGGTGGTTTCAATTGTAGTTTTGACGACAATACCACTGTGTTGTAAGCTCACTAGAGTTTATTCGGGCTGTGGTTTGTATGGTCGTTATTTTGAAACCCACCACATCATAAGCTTCCCGCGGAACTTTTGGGACCGCTGGGCCCGTGGTTTTCACAGTGGTTTGGTTGGTTTCATTTTGACAATAAACCATTGTGGTTCTTTTAGTGGTTTGGTTGGTGGCTGAGTCCGTTACGAATACAGGTGAGGTTAGCCGTTCAACGATTGATATAGATCTAAAAAAGCGGAAAAGCGGTACGAAAAAAAGTACCGCTTTTCCGCTTTTACCGACACTTTTTAACCCGGACTAAAATCCCATAAAATTTTAACAGTTGGATCGATTACTACCAATTTTCAATAAAGATACAATTTTTTAATCACATATCTCAAAAATTGTAAGAGTTAGACTGCAAGAAGGAATTTTTCGACAAATTGAAAATATCACGAAATATAGACACCTCGATTGATTCTTTCCATATTCAATAGCGAGAACTGTTTGTTATTAATTTTTAGAAACTTTTATAGATGTTTCCACTTTTTGAAGAAGCCTGATAATTAAAATTATTGCTTAACTTGTAAAAAGCAGAGGCGGTTATTTGCTCCAGTTACGTGTTAAAGTTCATGATTAGTACAGCCGTTTTGAGTCATGAGGTTTGAATTTCGGAGGCCTGGCACACATACGCCTGTATCACTCGCAAATATCGCACCCCTGAAACAACAATGTAACATCTCTTATGAGATTACCATACAAATTGTTACACTGTTGTTCTAGGCATGCAATATATGCATTAATCCAGACATTTATTATAAATTATTTGTCGACGTTTTGCAAAATCCTGAACATTCTGTGAACATGTACAGATTAAAATGACGAAAAAAAATTTCATCAAAACGAAGCTTCATCTATGATAAAGCGATCTATGATAAAGCATCTATGATAAATATTATAGAAATAGTATAGATAAATAAATTTCGTGATAACCTATCCCACAAATACAAAACGTCGCTAAAGAAGTTTTACTTCAAAGCAAACGATTTGCTTAGGTGTGCCTATCTTACTAACGAAATGGATGATGACGATTCACTACAAAAAATGGCTTCACGATTTCGATTATTTTGATATATTTATTTTGATCATTCGACTGTTGAGTATTTTTTAAGAGGCAATCGTATATGCCACAAACCGCAAAAAAAGTTAATTGCAGCTTTTTTCATCGACTGCACTATTTCCCATGATCTTAAAAAAGTCCTACATTGATCACAGTATCGATGTGCTAAATTTGATTAAGTCATTTTTTCCAGTCCTCAAAAACAATGCGAAACGAAAAACCCCTTGATAAACTGATAGCAGTGAAATCCTCTGTTTTTATGTTCTGCCAGCAGTAGGGCATTAAAGTAAGCGGTTGAAGTAAGGTGTACTGAATTGAAAAAACCCTGTTTTAAGATACGTATCTTTCGAAAACCCAGGTTTGAGATTGTTTTATCGACCCGTTGTATGCCGATTTTCAAGAAAATTGTATAATATTTCTAAACATAAGAACCAAATTGTGAACAAGTATGTGTTTCTTTTGGACAGGACAGCTTTTTAGTGGTGAGCAAGAAGTCTGCATCTATTTGTGACAGATGCGATAAATCAAACTGCTTAATTCGGATACAAATTGGGTTTAGAATTTATTTATATAAGTATACATTAAATACCCTTATAATAAAACCTGCACCATCAAATATATGGGCAGACTGGTATCCAGATACTCGTGCAAATTGAACTCCATAATTCCAGTAATTCAATTTGGAAGTGGTTTCATTTTATATACAGACCAACTGGTGGGTTTCAACCATGACAATTTAGACAGTCATTTTTCTTAAAGCTTCTATTGGTATTTAATGCACAATTAATTGATAAGACCCCCGATATGTTAATTATATAATGACGAATGTTACTAAACTATTGGTGAAGTTCACATTGTAAATATTTGTAACATCTTGTTCTAGATCCCATCGTAAAGGAACAGGGCCGGTCAACTTTAGCGTCGTCCTCGCCTACTCCGATGACAGGTTTACTGCCTGTAGTTGAGTAGCGATCCAGGTAATATCACGACATTGAATTTTTGTCTTACCTGGATTTTGTCAACTATTCACGATGCAAACGAATGTTAAAACGTCCATATCTATAATTTGCATTAACAAGCTTGTATTTAATTTAATTAAAAATTTAGTTAATTATTTGCGAGAAAGTCTACAGCCTTTCTTTCAACCCTAATCCTGCACACTTATTAATGGTAGTAATCGATAATGTTCCCTCCGTACAATATGTGTGACTTGGAGGCCGTACATTTATTTTTCCATAATTCCTCTTTAATCGTTTTGCCGATTAAGAAACGTCAAAATAAGATTACGTACTCAATCGTACGCCGCATAAATCGTGATTAATATCGATGGTCTGACGCCAGAAGGGCATTACGCTATGCTTATACATAGCCGGGACGCCCTTATGGCTTAAAGCCATCGATATTAACTCTGTGCCGTATATAAGATGGATCGTGGTGTGGATACTGGGGCCTGCTCGTGTTTATTATATGGTACATATGGTAGTGGAGGAGTGTCATAGGGTTATCATACCGTTACGATCGGCGAAATGAAAACACTTATATTTGTTGTTGGGTGGCTCTTAAAATAACTTTTCTTGTATCAATCGCGATCTGCCACACGTTTGCTCACTTGTTAAGTCGGATCAATACTTTGCGCGTAATGTTCACCGTCAAGTCGATCATCTGTTCCTTTGTTAACTCTCGAACTCACATATAATTTTTTCTAGTTTCTAATTCGTCACTGGGATACATATGTACCCCACGCGTTTCTTCTACGCACAAGGGTCCTGTGAGTACTTAATGGGTTTTGCTGCACATGAATCGCTTCATTTTTTCATAAGGAACATAATGGTATGCGGCAAATTTGATATTATTAAAGTTTAGGCGGTGAAAATCACCCTTACAGCCCAAAACATAACGACAATTGACAAAAATTGCACTTTTTTTATGGTACGATTTTCAAATTTCAATGGTCATTTTACAGGGGACCCAGGGGGAAAAAATAGTCCCATTGTATTCCGTTCAAAAAGTCTTTTTATATGGACATCTGATAATGGGGAAAGTCGAAAACTTGTATCCTGGAAAAAAATCAATGGAAACTCAAACTAAATTGGTTTTGCATGGGTTTTAACATTCATTTTTCTTGAAACATTGTAGGTAATTAAAGATAATGATAATTATTATAACAAATTATAACATTTATAAAATTATAAAAAAAAATAAAATGGCGACTATATAAGTCTAAATTATACAATAGTAACTTACTCTAACAAAAAAAATCGCATAAAATACTAACGGGGACTCCGAACTGGGGTACATTGTTACTCCACGTGCGCTCCGTTCGCGTCCTGTGCAACAGCCAGCGGGCAACTGACGCTATTACCGGTCTCCAGACATCGTTAGATCATGGAACTATATTAACGTGGAGGTCCCGAGTCGATAATGTCAATTTCGACTTTAGGAGCGCAGTTTGAATATCGCCTGGGGTACTTTTGAACCTCATATATAAGTTCTAGGGTTAATTCTCATAAGAAGTTATGCCAGAGATAACTGAAGTAAGTCATCTCTGTATTATCGTGTATTTATAAATTCCAATAATCACATCCGCAACGCTACTCCCCTCCTCCCGGAGATGTCGTTTCGGCAAGTACCGGACTCATCGGATTTTCCACGATGCCCTCGCAATAACTCCGATCTATCGATCAATCTGCACTGTCGAATATTATTCGAGAACTTTAAGAAAACGGAACCAAAAGTCTAAGAAGGGCAGTGTTGCAATACTGTTATAAAAGGTCCATAATAATATTTTGTTTTGCTATATCGGTTTTTGTCCAGTTTGTTGCCAGTTCACCCAAAAACACCTACTCGAAGGAAGTTGTAGAGTACTTGCAAGTATCAATAAATGAGTGGAAAAAATACCAATGTTGACTTATTTAATAGTACCTACGCATTTTTTTTAAACCTCGAAACAATCCACGTTTAGACTCGAAGACAGCCTCAATGCCGCAACATAATATTGCTGACGTCAATGCCTTACTACAAAATCTTTCTCGGTTTTGCTATGGAGCACTGTTTGTACGGACAATTTCGTGTGCCCTCACCTCGATTAACGATGTACAGAGATTGCAAAATCTCATTGAATCACTACCGTACATGATATTTTTATGACATGTGAGATAACAGCAGGTTCGACGATCAAAGGGAGAGAACTGGCAACCCAAGCACAATTGCAAACGTTGAATCGTGGAGCAATTACTGATTTTTGTGTTGCCCATTGAGTTGTTGATTTTAGCAATCGCTTCTCCAACGCTTTAGCAACGCCTCTCTGATGGCGACAAGTGGCTCTTTTGCTATCCTCATTCACATCTGCTCGAATTGGCGAAAATGTTATATACTTGATTGGTCCTCAATTCCTTGGATGATCCTTTTGAAATTTTCTCTGCTTATATGTTTATTTACACAGATCCTGATTTCATTCGTCTGATGTCGGAGATTTCCACCAGCCAACTTCTTGTCAACATTTTTGCCCAGTTTTTACGTATATACCGGGCAGATTACATTTGAAACACGGCAAACCCTAATGTTACAACCGAGCGAAGTGATAACGCTTATGTTCGTTATGCCGGATAATCCTTACATCCGTAATAATTTATACCGGTATATAGGGATGTGCGTGATGGAGTTTCAGCGTGCTCGGGCCACAAAAACGAGCGCCCATCGGCCGTATGAACCCTCATTTGTTATAAGCACTTACGTATGTAAATAAAGAACGTATTGTAATCCAAAAACTTTCGACTGTCAAATTGTGTTTAGAATACATGTTTTATATGTCCTAGAATACAATAAAAGCATTATCTCATTTCTGTCTGTTAGTCTTAATTACTCTGTGCCGGCAAAAAACACAGTAACTTTTGTAAGGGAGTTTTGGAAGACAACAAAAATGGCAGACTTCTTAGATGTGCTCTGAATTCATTTCTATAGAACTCAGAATATCCTTTGAAAAATATCGGATGCGTCGATTTCGGACCACTGGTAGTACGGACCACTCTCAAACATCTGAACTTAAGTGAGTGATTTTGTGGACTCTGTATACGTACTGTCCCATACAATATTAATCGAGAATATTAATGCAATATTGATCCAGAATATTATTGTACGTTGCAATACGTATATAAAGAGTTCTCGAAAAGATTTACTTAAGTTCATATGTTTGAGATGACTACCAATGGTCCGAAATCGATGCATTCGATATCTTTCAGAAGACATTCAGATTTCATATCGACATAAATTCAGAGCCCATTTAAGAAGTCCGCCGTTTTTTGCGATTCATTTACGATGTATATATGTCGTCCAATTGTTGTGTGGGGACCTACTCGACGCTGGGACGCTTTGGTGTCAGGACGTTTTCGCGCCAGGATGTTCGCCCGCCAGGACATTTCGGCACCAGGAATGAAAATTCAAAACACACGAAAACACCAAAAGACACGGAACTACCAAAACACACAGAAGCACCAAAGAACACGGAAACTCCAATACACATAGAAACACCAAAACTCGGGACCACTTTTATGACGATCCACAAAAAAATACTAACGACAAAAAAAAAGTTGGATGAGGAAAAAGGAAGATAAAAAAAAGAGGAAGAAAAAATATATTCTCGAGAAATTCAGGGCCGAATAGCCCTGGCGCCAAAGCGTCCTGGAGTCGAAACGATCGTGCCGTTTCAGCCATGGTGTTTCTGGCCGAAACATCTCGGCGCCAAAATAACTGCCGCGCCGAAACGGTTGCGGCGAAACGTCTAGCTCTCTTTGTAAAGGACAGCAGACTGTCGCGAAATCTGCTCTGTATCTTCTCCATATAAAATAAAGTTACGATAGTGAATTTACAATCAAAAGATCCACCCTATTTTATAGTTCCCCTGTAATTTGAAAATTGTATAAAATTGTATAAATGCAATAATTATTATGAAAGTTTGTCAGCAGACCCAGTGAACGTAAAATATCTGCAATGTAACGGCAACGAAATCGAATATAACAAGTAGTATTACTATAGTGTTACACGCAAGTTACCGGTAAGTTGCCATTTCCAGCTCAATAATATAATATGTTATATACGTGTTATATATTATATAGTATATAGTATATAGTATATTTTTATATAGGATAGCTACAACGGAACGGTCATGTTACTGATACCCCTAGCGGACCTGTCCGACCGAAAATTGACCGAAATTCGACGGTCGGTTTGTGCAAAAATTTGGGCTGCATGGAAGGTGCCGCAATCGACGATGCGCCGCACGTTCCTAGATAGACAAGCGCCACGAAAAGTAGCAATATTGGCGCGATATTTGCTACATGTGCGGCACATGTCCCAATTACTGCGCCAACTGCTACTTTTCGTGCCGCTTGTCTTTCAGGGTTGAAAACCCCCGAAAAACAAAGACTTCGAACGAATAATGCCGCATAAGATGGAAGACTCGACCCGACAAAGCATCACTGGACAAATGCTACGAACCGTCATACTCTCGAAAATGAGAACACATCTATCGAGCACGGATTCGAATATAATTTCCTGCTACACGACAAAAACCTTATATAGCAAACGCATCGATAATACCAATGACCAAAAAATAAATTATCTCGCATTGACTACACGTCAAAAAGACATTTAGTACAAACCGTTGTTTACCCCGTTATTAACGACACCGAATGCATAAAGTACCGATAAACTAACCAGTTGCTGCTAGTCGGTAAAGTAGACAGCAAAACTTCGTTTACCCGTCGCATAATTCTTGAATCCGCGATAGCGCAATCACCCTTGGGCCAACTCTCAATGTGATAGACATTCGCTTGTAATATATTCAATATAGAATATCGTTCCTCATCCTAGCCATAAATAGCGACTTTCTTACAGCCTTTTTAATTTTAATGGCCAAATTGTGGATAAATGTGATGAATAAAGTATATCCTAAGTTTTACGAACATAATAATGAACCACAAAATAATTAATTTCACACATTTACAGTTATTTGATTTTTTATGTAAAAGAGCATGTTCCGTAAATAAATAAATAAATAATAATGATGACTTTATTTTTATTTACATTACAAAATTGAATGCGTTATAAATGTTTTTTGTAATATGAAAACTGGATGCACAAGTATTTTTTTTATACAATGGGTATATAGTAGTAGTTGTTTTATTCCAATGTATGACTTCAATTGCCTTTTAAAAATTTTCCCTTACAAGCTAGCTTACGTCTATCTTTGGTACAAAAATATAAACATATAGCAGATTCACAAAGATTTCATCCATCCATCCATTCTTCATTCAATACCCTGTAACTTAAGCACAGCTCTGTACAATTATTTCCGTATTCGCGCGCCTCCTTTAGAGGAACGGGCACTCAAACGGAAGGATTCGTGGACTCGAGCGTCTATGAATTATGGGTTGATTTGTCCGAGACGTTTTTAATGTGAAACAATGATAATTTTTATTTGTAAAGTGACAAACTCTCATGTGATTTTGGTTTGGTTTGGTGGAGCTATACGAGCACTCAGTCCTGCTGGACCATTGTACTCGGGCCTTGTGGGGCACTCGCGATGCCTTAATTGTCCACGTTGTGTTCCTCAGACGCGGAACTCC
>JAPYZD010004759.1:0-16861 GCA_030522725.1 Ichneumoninae sp. B BG-2022a | reverse complement strand
TATATAGATGTATCTCATACCCTCGCCAAGAGTACGAACGTGACCCCGACCGAGATGCGAAACTTAGGGTCGATATCTCGGCAAGAGCAGCAACGGTCTTCTCTGGCCCAGCATCAATCGGCGCTACGACTCTGCACGCGTATATACGTCCGACCAAATAAATTATACGCGGAGCTCGGTCGAGAGGAACGAGCGATGCCGCTTCTGGTTCGAGAGTCCGTCGTTACTAGGAGGACGAATTCGCCGTTACGTGCCTGCCGTTCTATGCCATGTAATCGAGTCTCTCGAGCCACGCCTCGAAATCTCGCGATTGACAGGGCCAATGACAGTCCACGACGTAATCGAAATTTCAACGAATTCAATCAACCGCACGAAGCCTCTGTCAAAATCCGAGCTTTCGCATCGAAAATTTCTCATCGTTATCATGCTCGGGAGTCGCGTAGCGCCGAACTTCGGCGGCCTATTGCGTCATAGCAACGCGCGATCCTACCTCGTCACTATTCAGGCGTCGAACGACAAACGTAAATAGACGATGTTGGAGAGAAAAAAAATTGTGATATACGGAAAGTGGAGACGTTGAAAATGTTCGAAAAATTTGACAAATTATTTTTTTTTTTCGGATATTGATCGGACGCGAGCAACTGAAAGGTCGTAGGACGTTCTAGCGCGGTTACGTGCTACAATGTAGGACGAGGGATTGAGAGCCCGCGCGAGGAGAGCGCGGAGATCCATTTTGCGTGGCATGACGAACCGAGCCTCGGCGAATCGTCGCCGCACGCCTGAATCCGATCAGCCGGTTCTTATCGAGAAAAAAAATTCGTTCGCGAGACTACGATATTTACGTGGATTTGTCGGGAGACGAGGTTGTTTAGTGAGCTATCTTTGCACTGCCGGTGAATTATCGCGACGGCGTTATATTAAACGATCAATTGTACTTACGTAAGACGAGAGACACAGACTTGCTCGCACTTCGGCTACCACGGAAGTAGTGTCATTTGAAGGGCAACCGGACGGTAATATAACCGGCTTCGGGAGCTCGCGTGTGCGCGATGGCTTCGCGAATTTCATTGGTCTTCGAGCTTCGGGGAACGTCGATACTCGGCCGTGCTCGAGTCACGTGGGGTGATCGTCGGCGCGCGACTGTGGCGCGAATTTTGAGAGATCTAGATTCGCGAAATTTAATCTGCGCTGTAATTGTAATTGTAATCATTAAAAATATTCCATAGCTCAAGATTAATTCTTATTAAATAGCATCCGTCAATCGTGTAGCAACTAGTAAAAAAAATATTTTTTAAATTATTCAATTCGATTTATTTGCAAGTCTCGATAATTTTGCGTAACTCCGCGATTACGAAGGATGAGTCTCAAGGTCACGCTGACTCACTGGGAAATCATCGGCGCGTGACGAATTTCGAGGGATTTAACGATTCGCGTAATGAAATCTTATCCGTAATCATTAAAAATATTTAATGGTCCAAAATTAATGAAAAAAATTGCTTCGTCAAGCATGTAGCAACTCGGTACAAAAAAAAATTTAATTTAGCAATTCGTTATATCTGCAAATGTCGACAATTTTGTGAAACTCCGCGATTTCTGGAGGATGAGGCTCAAGGTCACGCTGACGCACGCTCGCCGGCCGGCGGCCACGTGAGATCTGGCAGGTGTTCCGTATACGTGACGAAATTTCCTTTCAAATTTCAGAATTTGAAAGTACGAAATGTCCTTGAAGGACCTTTTTTTTGGGTGGGTGCGATTTCAATACTCTCGATCTTCCGAGGGTTCTTCGATGACGCACCCTTTTCCGGTATCGGCTTCGTGCATGAACTTAACCAGGTCAACGACCCTGTTAGCGTAGCCGTACTCGTTGTCGTACCTGTTCGTCGGCATTGCGTCAGTAAACGCAACGACGCTGTTGCAGCGTCCACGGCAAAATTGCACGTATCGCGGATAAGGATTTAGTCATTTTTCCGTACCAAGCGACGACCTTTATGAACGTGCTCGTCTGTGGTATTCCGGCCTTTGCGTCGAAGACGCAAGAGTACGTTGTATGATTGAAATCCGACGAAACGACGTCGTCGTCTGTGTAGTGAAGAATCCCTCGTAGATCTCCCTCCGTCGAGGCCGCTTTCATCACCCTTTTGACCTCCTCGTAGGTCGTCGCCTTGTTGACTCTATTTATAGGCAATTTTTAGCTGTCTTAGCGATGATTGGATAGCTTTTTTTCTAAAAGTTACCTGAAGGTCATGTCGCAGAGCGAAACGTTGGGCACGGGAACGCGAAAAGCGATAGCCGATATTTTATCTCGCAGCTCGGGGATGACCTTGGCCAAGCACTTGGCCGCGCCGGTCGATGTGGGTATGATATTTTGCATGCAACCCCTGCCGTCCCGCCACAGCTGGAGAACACGTGGGAAGAGGATCAATTGGAATACATGTGAACATGGGACTGCAGTGGTGAATATGGTCCGGTCCATATTCACCACTTTTAACTTATCAATGAACACATGGATATGATTTATTATTAAATTTTGATATAATAATGATAAAGTATAATAGAATATAATATAATACAATATATACTATTATACACTGTAAAAAAATTTAGTTTGAAAATTAATGAACAGTATAGGAAGCTTTTTTACATAAACCGTTTATGAAATTTCAAACACATGTGCGTTGCAATTTTACAATAAAATTTGTATTTTTCATGAACATTTATGTAAATTTTGCAGCAAAAGATTTGTAATTTTAATATCTGGTATTTTTACTTTACAAGCAAAGTACATTAATGTTTAATTAGTATGAGTAATGTCAGCAAATTTCAAGTTCCAGCACTGTAAAAATAAATTTACAATTGATTTTTACAGTGTATCAATATCAATGTTATTTAGTTATATTAAGAATCCCATATAGCGCGAAAATATTTTTGAAAGGTTGCAATAATTTTTTTTTTTTATGTTGAAAATAATTAAACAGTATTAAAAAATATTTGTGAAATGTTTTTTTGAACATTTCAGCGAAATATGAAAGATTGTATCACCGATTCAAGTTGCGTGTACACACCCGCATAAACACGGAACATTAGTAGAAACGTTTCGGTGAAACATGAAACAAAAAATATTTCAAAATATTTTATCACTATGTTTCAGAAATATATATTAGATATATTGAAAGATTAATTATGTTTCTGAAATATTTGTGAAACTTTTCGTTGGAATATTTTGGTAGAACATTTCAAAATATTATTTTCGTATATTTTAGAAATATTTCTTAAGATTTGAAAGATTGAACATATTTCCAAAATAATTTCAAAATATTTCGTACTGTATCGAATATTAATCAAACGGTAAATATACGTGAAGTAGGGAATCTCTCGAGGAGGGTACGCGCGTCGCGTAGGGCTGTTGTTCTAACTTTAAATCTGAAATTTATAAATAGACGGAGACAGCTAGCTCGCCTTTCCAGTGGGGCCGTCGACCGTTCTCTGGGGTGCCGTCGTAGCATGGACGCTCGTTATCATTGCCTCGAGAATCTCGAAATAGTCGTTCATCAATTTAACGATCGGGGCTGCGCAATTAGTCGTGCACGATGCCGCCGAGATTATCGAGTTTTTCTTCGGATTGTAGGAACAGTGATTGACACCGAAAACGTACATGGGAGCGTCCACCGAGGGCGCGGTTATGACGACGCGCCTCGCGCCTCCATCCATGTGCAACTGATGACGAGACAATTTTTTAATAATTTTTATTTATGTATAATTGATCGAAGATATTAATTTAATTTAATCGACAACTCACTATCGCCTTATCGAGAGTGAGAAAAACACCGGTCGACTCGATTACGTATACGACACCCGCATTTTTCCATTTTATGTTCGATGGATCTTTTTCCTGGGAAGTTTTGATCCTCAGATCTAAATTAAATTATTTGGATGAAGGCTTTTTGTAGGATCGATCAGAGTGGGGCAAAACGGATTCAAATTTTATTAAATGAGCCTTTTTTAAAAAAAGGCTCATTTAATGAAAAAAAATAGTCCATTTCGCCCCTCTCTAATTAACCCGGACAATATTTCTTTTACTCCCGACTGCGCGATAATTTCGTTTTTTTCTCGGAGAATTTCTGGAGTTTGTAAACATGTAAGACCTCCGATCAATATTTCTTCGTTTTCGCGCTCAACGGGCTGCGGGAAAGTCCCGTGGGTCGAGTCGTACTTGAAGAGGTAGACCATGTAATCCGTACTGATGAATGGGTCGTTGATCTGCTTAACCTGACATCATGGGACAGCTGTCATTTTTTTTTTTTAAATATATATATCTAATACGATTTTATTAATCGCCCATTTGGAGTAAAATTACCTCTACGCCTTTCTCGAGACACGCTCTGAGACACATTCTACCGATTCTGCCGAATCCGTTGATCCCCACAGCTGCCATGATTTTTTTTCCACCAACGAATTCCGAAGCGACACAGCTGAAGTTCGTCGAACAAGTACGATCGATTGTATAGCAATTTTTTTTTGCAAGCGTTTAATTTCCGGTACATATTCGTATATGAATTCCAAGAATCGAACTATCCTACGAGAATGGATCAATGGAACGTGCGAACTTAAGGTAGACCTTTCGAAGAGTCTTCACCTCGCATAAGTTACTGAGAAATGAGAGGGAATATAAAATATTTTTTAAAAGTTGAAAGTAAATTTAAAAATCTGAAAAAATTCAAACGTTTTCAGAAAAGTGAACGCATAGTTTTCACTTTTTTAAAGATGGGTTTTCGAGAGATTTGTCAATGTTTTTACAATTTTATTTTACATCAGTTTCTTAGTATCATTTTGGAATTTTCATTCTGAAAAATTAATCTGTTCAGCACCTTCAACATGCTTGATTCTTTTTTCAGATTTTTAGACGATCCATAAGTGTCTGCAATTCTCTCTCATTTCTCTGAAACTTATGCGAAGTGAACACAATTCGCAACGACTACCTTAACGGAACCGTTACAATACGTGTGTTTACGTTTCGAGAGATTATACGAAGTCAATCCAAGGGATTAATGAATCCCTCGAGCGACCTCACGACAGTGTGTCCAGTGCCAGTATCGCAGTGAATTCGATCGAGCGACGATCGCCTCAGTTTTGCGAAAGTCCGTTTTATAAAATATAATAAAACAATGGATGAGTCCAACCAATCAACGTGGAATTCCAGTCACTCAACGGCGGAGTTAAATCAGTCGAGGGAGGGATTCGACAGGGAAGAAATAGCGAGCATTTTGAAGGCTTGCATAGTGTCCCACAAAGGAGGAATCCCGCAGGAAGAGCTCGACGGTAAGAATTCCGTCACACAGTAAAAAAATATGTCGTAAAATCGGAATACGAAGTTTCGCAAAAATAATTTTGTTTACCTTGCAGTCTTGATTAAACGAAAAATTTAATCGTCATTAATTTTTTTATATTAATTAATTTATTTATTTAACGCGCATTGCCCTTTTACATATATAGGTACACTGAGAAAAAAAATTGGTTGAATTAACCAAAAATCGCGGTGACATACGTTCAAAGCTGTTATTTGTTTGGTACAAATGTAGCGTTGTTTTGTTAAACGACTATTTGCTTCAATTTACTCAAAATTTGTCGACTGAAACAAACATATTTGTTGCACCACCAAAATACACCTTTGAACGTGTGTCACCGCGTATTTCCTTGATCCAACCATTTCTTTTTCTCAGAGTAGTGTTTCAATCATGATTAGGAACATATGTTAGAGATCTTCGTATAAAATTAATAATTCCACTTACAACAGTACAAAAAATGGAGAAAATAAATAACAATAATAATAATAATAAATACAAATTTTTATTTGTCGAAGATGCGTTCTTCAAGTGCGCGGGCCATTTTATCCCTTGCCTGGCTTTGGGATATCCAAGTCTGTTCCAATACATGAGAACGTTCAAGGACATAGTGAAAGAACGCAATGAGGACAATGTGCTCGTCTACAAGGTTTTCACTCCGGAAACGGCTCACATCGCCAACCTGGTCGAGAGGCAGAAGGATTCGGTCCCCAGCGCTCGGTACACAAAGGTAAATTTTAGTGCCTTCAATTCCGGATTTTTTTTATATGATAAATTTTTTCCACAGATGAACAAAAACCGCCCGCGCGTGATTAATTCGAAAGTTCGTTCGAACAACTATAACGGCAACAACGACCGCCCGACCGGAAACTGGAAGCGAAAGGCGACGAACGACGGTCGTCGCGGACGAAGAACCGAGAAGCGACGAAAGGACGACGAAAAGACTCGACTTCGCAATTGGAATCAGTTTTACGATCGTACTTCTTCGAGCGAGGAGGGAAATCACCGTAACGTCCCGAAAAATTTATAGAGTTAAGCGTTTTATCGAAAGTTTAAAATTAATCTGCGCTCCACCTTTTCAGCAAGTGACTGTCCGTGGGACATCAGTAATTCGGAGGATTGGTACGCGGACGAGTACAATCACCAGGTGAAGATTATGGACAAACCAGCAAAAATGGTAAATCCGACTTTCTTACGAGTATGATTAAAATTTTGACACTTGGCCTATACTAATTAAAAAAATTCTGATCGAAGGACGTAATCTGCGAGCCGATTGTGGGCGGTAAACAGCTGATCGGCGACGACTTTTTCCTCCAGCTGGCGATCCGTAACGCGGGCATGCCCGTTTGGAGGAAAGGACGTGAGGAACTCTTTCCTTTCATATATTATTATTATTATTATTATTATTATTATTAATTTATTGTATTTATTTTTTATTCTTAGCGTGTACAGCTCTGCACAGCGGCCTGTGCATATCAGGCCAGACGATCAAAGAATGCACTCGAACATTGAAGAAAGTCCAAGTTCTATCCAACAGACTAGTCATCATGCTGGGCGCCGAGGATATCTACAGAGTAAGTTAATAATCCGCCGATCGAGAAAATAATTCAGACCGTCAAAAGTGAACCATTTCTTAAAGTATATTCTATATTTCATTTATTTCATTAAAATTTAAAAAAATAATCATTTATAGGATCACTCCAGCGATAAGATGATAGAGGATATGGAGGACCTGCTGGAGTACCTGGAAGCTCGTTACTCCTTCTCCAGATCGGCCATCACTCTATGCACAATACCGCCGCTCGCCAATCTCTCGATGAATTGTGACCGGGCGAAGTTGGCAAATCTCCAACGCTTCAACAGCTGGATCAGGGAACAAACAAACCTTCGGTACAATAGCGATCAGTGGGATTCCACTCTTCGGTACAACCTTATCGAATTTTACAACCAGAACACCGTCGTCCAAATATCAACGAACTACGAGTACTTCCAACTGTGCGTATAAAAAAATTTTAACTCGTTAAAAAAAAATCTTTAAATATCTTTAATCTTGAATTGCTTTGCCTTCAGAGATGCGCGAATGGTTTCGGGATCTCCGCACCCCTACGTGCTCTGGAATGTTCGCGGTCGTCGCCTGGCCATGAACCTGCTTCGGACTTGCCACTGATAAGGACTTGCCGTCTTGTAAATATTTATATTAAAAATTTGTAAATATTAGATTGAGTTGAATGATCCGAGTTATTGTCGATACGAAGAAGTGGAGAAAATTAGCGTTGCTCAACTAAATTTTATGAGTAAGTTTTAAACACATGTCGATACTCTGCGCTTTTCCACGCATGTCCATACTCCGCGCATTTTTCACGCGGGTATTTAGTGTTAGATTTTTAGTGTATTTAGTGTCGATGAATAATCTGATTCCTCGCGAGATTTGATTGTTTTACTTGTAAGTAGTTGCTAATAGTACGATTTCCCATTGCTTTAGTTTTAAGTGTATTTATTTTAATAACGATTTCCCATTCTGTTGAACTATTGTCGATAGTTATGTACGATGTAATTTAGCTTTTAAGTATTTATTCGTGAATCTGTGTAAAACAATATTGCGGGTCAATCATTGAAAACGACACGCAGCAAAAATGAAACGACGTCGAATATTATAAAATAAAGATTTATTTGGACCGATAAATGGCAGTTTTATTTACAAGTCAAGTAAAATTATCAATAGATCGAGAAAGAATTTTCGAAGAGCTGGGCGAGATCTTCCTCGGACTGCTCGCGCGGTGCGAGTTTCGTGATGCGATGCTGAAAAAAAATATATTTCTCCATTAGTCCTCAAACGTTTCACAAAAACGCGCACATTAATTGACGAATTTTTAAAAACCTGAGGCAAAGTTCCCTGGACCAGAGTAGGAATATCCTCCTTCTTGAATCCAAGTTCCGAAAGACCGTTCTCTACCTTCATGACTTGCATGTACTGCCTCACTGTGTCGGCCAAAATTTTGCCGGCGTCGGAATTCTTCGCGTTGCTGACGTCAGCTCCCAAAAGTTCGGCAGCTTCGAGATGTCTCTCGGGGCAGGAAGCGCCCGTGAAGGAGAAGACGGCCGGTGCCGAGATCACGACCGAGAGTCCGTGCGGTACGATCGGATGATCGTTACTGTAGCCCTGAAAGTCAAAAAAATTTTAGTGACCAATTTTTTGGTTTTCCCTCCGTTATTCTCTTCGCCTATTTTGGAGCCACATCATTTTGCCGAAAGTGCAATCGGCCGAATCGTCGGATGCCCGAAAATCATGGGTCCGAACGCACTTCATTCGAAAAGTTGAACTTCCGAAACTTTATTTTTCCGAACCGTTAAATTTCCCAAACTCTATTATTAATAATCGTCATTTCACCGAACATGATTTTTCCGAAAAGTAATTTATTCGAAAAATCATTTATCCGAAAAGTT
Source organism: Ichneumoninae sp. B BG-2022a (assembly GCA_030522725.1). NCBI lineage: Eukaryota > Metazoa > Arthropoda > Insecta > Hymenoptera > Ichneumonidae > Ichneumoninae sp. B BG-2022a. Next base: position 8,078 of record JAPYZD010004759.1, on the reverse strand, counting down.
ATATATCCGAATCGATTCATACTGAATATCTGTAATTCATATTCAGTAGACTAAACTAGACTAGACTACTAATATTATTTAGTTTCGTGATTCGGTTGATTGGCGATTCGGATAAATGACTATTTGGTCGAATAACTATTTGGTCGAATGACTATTTGGTCGAATGACTATTTGGTCGAATGACTATTTGGTCGAATGACTATTTGGTCGAATGACTATTTGGTCGAATGTCTATTTGGTCGAATGACTATTTGGTCGAATGGCGATTCCGATAAATGACTATTTGCTCAAATGGCGACTCGGATAAATGTCTATTCCGCCGAATGGCGATTCGGACGAATTCCGATACGGACGAATGACGATTCGGCGACTTGACGTTTGGAAGTTTAACCATTCGGAACAATGACGTTCGGTGAAATTATTATTCGGTAAAAATGGCATTCAGTTAAATGACGATTTCTAGGAATAACGTTCGGCCAATTACTATTTCCGAAGAATGACGTTCACAGAAATCAATATTCCTATTAATAAAGTTTCGGAAATTTGACAATTCGTAAAAATAACGATTTAGCAGTTTGACGATTCGAAAAAATGAAGTATCGGAAGTCAGACTATTCGGATGACGTGCGATCGGACCCATGACTTTCGGCCATAGGACGATTCAGCCGATTGTAGTTTCGTCAAAATGATGTGAGACTCCGCCGATTTTAAGGGAGAATCAAACTTCCTCAAAATCTCGGGACTTACCTCAGGTTGGAAGTTCCTCACGTTTCCGCTGATCGGATAGCTCAAACCATGACAAAGATGAACCCCGGCATTGCCGAAACCGACACCAGCCATGGTGCTGGCCAGATGCATGTGGCTGCGGGCTTCGAGGTCGTCGCTGTTGTAGACCGCCCTCTCGAAGTATTTCCTCATGACCTGAAGGGCGTACCTGGCCCAGACATCGCTGACGGGGTTGCTGCCCTGATACGCCGGTCTCAGGATCGGATTCGTCGGGCACGGCGTTCTCTGAGTGTAATTTATAGCGGTGAAGGACTCGAGGGCGTGACAGAGGACGTCGAAGCCCGAGTACGCGCAGACCCGTTCGGGAAGGCTCAGGGTGTGAAGAGGATCGACGATTCCGAGTGTCGGTCGCAGAGCTCGATTAGCTATACCGGTCTTAGCTTTGAGCGGCCTGTAGTCGAAGATCGAGACGCCGGTCGTCTCGGATCCGGTACCGGAAGTCGTCGGAACCGCGATCAGCGGCTTCAACGGCACGACCACCGGTTTCCCCTTGCCGATCGGAGCGTTCACGTAGTCGAGGAAATCGGCCTCCCTGTCGCAGGCGTAGAGATTCGCGGCCTTGCAGGTGTCCATCACGGAACCACCGCCGACCTTTCGGGAACAGAGATAAATAGTGAAAATTATACGCAATGGATCTAACGGATCTATTGGATCGATGAAAAATTGTTATCCTGAAGATATCTGCGTGAGACTATTTTTTGTCACGTCATACCGGCTGTGGTTTGCATCACACACTGAGAAAAACTTACATAGTAAATAGTTACCAGGAGGGACGTCTACATTTTACAGTTACGACAATGATCAAAAATTGTAGTTGTAACTATAATTGTACTTTAATCAATTGAGCTTATACTGTCACACACTATCTATATAGACGTCCCCCCTGGGAACTATTCGTTATAGTAGGAAATACCATCCTTTTTCTCAGTGCACATCCAGAAAAAAAGTTTATTTGACGGCCACCGTTTATTTGGTTTAAGTAAAATATTTATTGAAATGAAATAAATATTTATTTAAGTCAAATAAATATTTTACTTAAACCAAATAAAAGGTGGCCGTCAAATAAATTTTTTTTCTGAGTGCAGACATTTTTTTTCCGGGAAGTTCACTTAGAGAATAAAATTCTACAAGCGAACCGTTATTTTTCTTCGTACAGCAGAGCATTGAAACAGAACCGCCAAAGATAAAATTTGATGTCATGCAGGTATTTTCAGGGTCGTGCAAATTTGTGTCCCTGAAGATATCTGCATGAGACTAAATTTCGCCAAGTTTTAACAACTGTGTTTTGCATTGCACACACTTCGCTCCGGGAAGTTTACTTAGCGAATAAAATTCTGTAAGCGAACAATTTCTTATCCTCTTCCTGCAGCGCATTGACAGACACTTGCCGACGACGAAATTTGATGTCATGCAGATATCTTCAGGTTCATGAAAATGTATCGATTACAATTGATTTTTTGTGATCGATTGCTTACAGCGACGAACGCGTCGTAATTTCCCTTTTTCGCGAACTCGATGGAGTCCTGAAGACTGGCCTCAGTCGGCTCGACTCTGACCCTGTCGTAGACGTCGAAGTTTATACCGTGCTTGACGAGACTGTCGATCGCCGTTTTTACCGGCGCCAGGGTCGCCAGATGGGGATCGGTCATTAGGCATGTTCTCTTCGAGCCCATGTTCTGGAGGTCCATTCCCACCTCGCGGGTCACTCCGATACCGTAACGGACCGTCGAGCAAGCCATCTGGAATAAAAATCAATTTTTAACATTTATTTTTTAGTTTTTTATTTTTATTCAGATTATGAAAACCATTCAGTGGAATGATTAGCTTTAATGTGTATCGCACGCATGCGAATTGAGGGAGATTATTGGAGAGTACACAGCGCGATGGACTCATTCGCGGCCAAGTAGATCGGGCAAAGAACGAATTTTTAATTCCTTATCTGCTGTTTGCAAATACGTCAAATTTTTGCGCTCTTTATGTGCAGCCCGGAGTGTGTCGAAGTGTGTTAGTTGCGTCGATCGAAAACAGTCTGAGGCTGTTCGTCTCGTCATTATCGGGAAGTTTGCACAGGCCCGAGTGAACTGGTGCCTTTTCCTCGATAATTAGTCAATATTTAGAATTTTATTACGTAAGAGATACAGTTTGCTTTTTCGTGGGTCGGCGGAGTGCTGGATCGTCGGTGAGTAAAAAATTTTTTTGGGAAAGATATTTTTTTTTTTGGTTCATAGACCTTTTATCTTACCTCGAATGCATACTCGTTCGTGGGAGTTGCGGCCGTCGCGGTGCTGTTCGATGCACCGGGATTTCCGTGAGCGGGACATCGGCATCTGTATCAAAGTTCAATCATTTTATTATCGCTCTGCGACTCGCTCAACGACGGAGTCAATTAATTTTTATAACTTTATTTTTATACACTGAAACGATTCGTATGAAATTTAATGTACCGGACTGCAAATTTTTATGCAAAAACTGGTATTTTAAATTTCGTGTGTAAACTGGGATGAAAAATGAATGTTCTGTGTATTGAAAACATGGGGAATACTTTGTTTGTAATAATTTACTTTAATTTCAATAAAGAAGTATATTATTTTTTTATCACAGTTGTGAATTCAATTTTATGTACGAATTTTTGCACAAAAACTTCGAATCCGGTACATTAAATTCACAATTCTATTTTACAGTGCATTTACAATATTATTGATAATATTTATTTTATTATCAATTTTATTTCAAACACACGAAAATTATTTTTTGAAGATTTTAAAAAAGTTAAAATAGGAATTGTTTGACTTTTAAATCCCGGCATATGTGATTATTATAATATGGAAAATATGGTATAGCATAACTCACGATTGTGAGGAAATGACCTGCAGCAAGTCAACGACGCGCTTCCTGGGCATCATCCTGATCGGAGTAGATTTTAGTAATTTTTATTTTAAAAAATAATAATAAAAAATAAGCAGAAGATCTCGCCAGTAATTTTTTATTGAAGAATAGGTCTCGCACGAGACCGTCTGTGCCTGATACTGTAAAGTCGAAGACCCTGCTCGGCTCTTGCGAGCCGACTTGTTGTCGGGCGACTGGTCGCATCCCCACTTTTAAGTCCGACATATCGCAGGCACGATGACGATGACGCTGGTTTGTTTGTCGACTCTTAACTCGTCGTCTCTCGAGCCTCACCGATACGTTCCAGGAGCGTATCACTCGATGTTGCCATACATGAAAAAAATTTCATCTTTAAACCTAAAATTTCTTCGTTATGTAAACAAAATCTAATCCAATCGAAATAAAAAAAAAACTCAGGACTATTATTATCAGGGCACTTTTATTATAGCTTTATTTTCTTATGACGAAAAAAAAAATATCTGAAATTTTCGTAGCATAGTAAAAGTCTGCATACGTGTCTTTATGACTTAATGCTGCCATGCGAAAACAAAATGTAATCTAATTGAAATGTAAAAAAATGCATTTCTCTGGTCCATTATTACTTCTCAACATTTTTTTAGCTCCATTTTCTTGTGACAAAAAAAATTATAAAAATATTTAAAAAATTAAAAAAAAAATCAGAAATTTCCGTAGCATATTAAAAGTCCGTCAACGTATCTGAGTATGCAGGCGGCTGCTCGGTTAATCGTGAGATATGATCCAAGGTCTACGCGGAGTGTCATCGAATCGAAATATGTTTACCACTGAGTGTGTAAGGTATTTTGATCAGCGATCGGAATATCAAACGATCAATCGAGCAAGATGCAATCGCTTGACGCTCTATTGCAAAACATTTCAGTCGTACTGTTTTTAGAGAGGATGATGATTAAAAAAATAAAAGAAACAAGTAAACGTAATTCAGTACAATTAATATTTTTATTAAAATTGTTATATATTATTTACAGTGGATAGTCGTGAATAGCGGACACTGGATCTATAAATCCAGCGATACCTTATTGTTTTGTTGTGTTTTTTTTCTTCTTAAAATTATAAAATACGAACGTAATATTGGAAAAACCGTTTTGATTCACGGCAATTTTTTTTTCTTTTTTTTCTCGCATAACTTGTAATACCGTACAGCTATAATCTACGAGCTCAAGCGTAGTTTAAGGTACATAAACATATTATAGTAGCTGTGACTTGACAGTATACTCGGGGCTTGTTGATTTGTTATTTTTTTATTTATTTTTTATATCTTTTGTTACTTCGAACTCCAAAAGTCCGAAGCTCAACTGCTCCGTTTTTCTCGTGATCGAAACTTTCGACATTCTTTGCTCTCTCCGATTCACAGACGACATACCCGTCCCATCTACCAATTTATACTCAGCTTAAAATGTAGTTTGTTCGAATGAGGAAAGACCGATTTATTTATCGCAACGAAACGGCCTTTAAAAAAGAAGTTTAACGACTGCATAAGTTTAAATAATTATGGCTTATTTATCTCGCTTATCCATGCGAATGATAAAAATCATCCACTCCCTCGTCACTCTAATATCGGCGGAAAAAAATGCTCTCCCACAGTTTTACTCAGACCCACGAAGAACAAGTAAAATCTATCCGTTATTAATTTATTATCGATATTGAGTCACTGCGACTGAAATCGTGTATACAGTTGAAAAAAAAAATCATCCCAGGACGTCCGTGACCGAAAGCTACATCTCTTTAATGATCAATACTTTTTCTCGCGCCAGGGCTCCGTCGACGTGAGAAGGACTCTGGAAGACTGCGAATTATCTCGATGATCCTGTAATAATAATTTCGAGCTCGATAGTCGATCTTTACAAAAAAAAATAAAAATAAAAATAAAAATAAAATAAAATAAAATTCTTCCGTTCTACCAGCTCTAAAAAAAACTGCGATTACGCGTTACGCATATTTATCTTTTATGCGGAAATCGCGTCAAAAACTAAAAAAATCTTCCAAGCGATTAAAGTCTTCGGGCTTTAATCGCGTGGGACTCCGCACATTATTTTTTTTTCTCAAAAAATAAAAATAAAGTAATCCCCCTTAGACGCTCTCGGGAACGATCTTGTCGTAGTGGAAAGTGCTGCTGGAGTAAAAGCTGCCTCTCTTCGGCATGTGGGGCGTAGCGATTTCTTCCTGAAGAGGCTTGTAGACCAGGCCGCAGTTCTTGTTGTCGACGAGACCCTGGCGGAGCATCATCGGCGGTCTGATGACCGGACCGCGTCCCTTGCGCTTCGACATTATGCTCGCGAATTGGGCGATTATCAGCAGAAGCGCCAGGACGACCAGAACGACGGTCATCACCGGCCAAACTGCCCCGCTGTACCAGGGACGAGATTCCGATGAGAAATCGGCTTCCGACTCCGGCGAGAAGGTCTTCAGCTCGTCGTAGTCCTGGTACTGCTCCGACCAGGCGTCCTCGAATATGTCGTTCATCCGGTGATTCTTCATTCCATGAATTAACTAATTAATATAAAATTAATATAAAAATTAATATAAAATTAATATAAAAATTAATATAAAATTAATATAAAAATTAATATAAAATTAATATAAAAATTAATCTAAAAAGTATTTAACAAAGTATTTATACAGTAGAACCTCGATTATCCGAACTGCTGCGGCTTCGGATAAAGTGTCTACTATCCGAACTATTCGCGCAATTTTCGTATTCTTACATTGTTGCGCGCTACAAGCAAGCCAATTTAAGAAGACTTGAGTTCGCATAGACAGACACACAGCAGTATTGTAAATGCAAGTCCGTCGTATGCGCAGTATTTATTAGTTTGTCAGCCGGGCAAATGCACACGTATTCAAAATTTATTGTCGTTAATCTACTGGTCTCGTAGTTTAGTGCGTTATGGATTCAACGTCCAGTCCTTCGACTTCTAAGCGTAAGCGTAATGTGCTTACGGTGAAAAAAAAATTAGAAACGCTTTCGAAATTTGAAACTCGATAACGGAGAGACCAGCACGTTGTTAGCGCGCTCGCATGATGTTTGCAAGTCAACGATCTCTCACATAAAAAGAATTTGCCTGCGAAAAAACGTACAAGTCTCTTGCGCCAAACGAAAATGGTGGGCATCGTGATGAAGGTTTCAATTTACCGTTGAATATCATAAAAATAAATGTATCACGTTATTCCTCAAAAATATATCATAATTATTTAAAATATATGGGTACTGTAATTTTTTCTATATATATCGAACTACATCGATTAACACAGCTTCAGCTATTCTGTTATCCGAATTTTCATTAATCCGAACGAGCTCCGATCCCAATTGATTCGCATAATTGAGGTTCTACTCTAAAAGTATTTATAAACGTTATTTAAAAAATGCTAAATTAGATCTATCATGATCCAGAGAGAAAAAGGAAAAAAACAAACGGCTTTGAATGAAGAAATTGCATTATCGAGGCTTCCGGCATGGATCGAGCCGTTGAGAGCCGATGGGAAATCGTTGACGGGGAGTGTGGTTGAAATTGCGATTACTCACCTCGAGGTCAGGAATGCCGTTGTCACCGGTCATGGGTATGATGGAGTCTTCCTCCTTGGGGAGTTCTTCCATCTTGAAGTCGTGGACGGGCTTCTGAGCGATCGTTCTCGGAGGCGGACCATCGTCTTCGTCGTCGTCGCAGACGACTCTGGCGAGGTCCGTCCACTTGCCGACACCCTCGGCCTCCGCGTAATCTTCGCCGTTAGCTTTACTGCTCATGTAGCGCAATACCTCGGTCGGCGTGACACCGTGCTCGATGAGCCACTGGATTGCCTGGTTGAACTCTTCGTCGCAGGCGAACGGATTGTGAGTCGCATCGAGACCGGACAATTTCGGCATTGCCTTCAATTCCTCGACCGTGATTCGCTGCAGATCGTTCGAACGAACGGAAAGGAATCTGCGGATCGTACGGAAATTTATAAAAATCCAAGTTCCGATTTCCGAAGCGAAGACTCCGAGGTAATCGTCGGTTCGATCGGTTTTGGGGAAAAGCATTTAAAAAAATACAAAGTAAAAATGTTTTTTTGCCTTGTAATTTTGGAAATTGTTCATGATCGATTGTTCGCGAGAGTGTCCTGAGCATACGAAAAAAATGCTCAGGTAGGAACATTAAAAATTGTATGAATCGTTGAATTATTTAAATGTTTCTAAATTTTAGCGATCCTTCTAAGAGTTCGTTATTTCTCTTGTTCATTTTTGTACACCAAAACTCACTGAAGCGATTCAAGTAGCTCGCCAGATACTTACATCGAATCGTAAGGAAATAAAAAAATAACCAAGTTGGGATTTCCGAAGGGAAGAAGAGAAAGGTTTCATCGGTTCCAGGCAAAAAAAAAAAAAAAAAACC
>JAPYZD010004758.1:0-10832 GCA_030522725.1 Ichneumoninae sp. B BG-2022a | reverse complement strand
AATATTTCTCAGCATAGAAATATTTCTCAGCATAGAAATATTTCTCAGCATAGAAATATTTCTCAGCATAGAAATATTTCTCAGCATAGAAATATTTCTCAACATAGAAATATTTCTCAGCATAGAAATATTTCTCAGCATAGGAATCTTTCTCAGCAAAGAAATATTTCTTAACATAGTCGGTAAAAAAGTAACGTATGCCACTCAGAAGGAACCCTGACAGACAAGCACCACGAAAAGTAGCAATATTGGCGTGATATTTGCCACATGTTTGACGCATGCCGCAATTATTGCGTCGACTGCTATTTTTTGTGCCGATTGTCTATCATCTATCAGGGAACTGCATTTTCACCTCGTGCGAATATCTGTCACATTCGGTGAAAATACGCACATTCCTCCCTTGTGCCATAACATACTAATTTCGGTACGGTGTGACGTCACTTTTGGTCGAAAACAGATTTTCAAGGTGAAAATGATGAATATCCGAAATCTTCGGATACCTAAATTGCCCGTTTCATAATGCCATAGTCCGTAGGGAGTTTCATACTCCGTAGGGAGTATGAAACATAATCCATAGCGAGGGGCGCAAAGTGCCCGATCCACAACGACCTTCCAGTTATCCAATAAACTAAAGAGTACTTCCTACCCCGGAAGCGTCCGTTAATTCGACGATCTCGATATCAACGATGATTGTTTATCGCTCGAGTGCAATTTCGCCGAAGTAAAACCGTACACTCTAGCGAGAAACAATCGCCGAAGTGGCGGCGTTGTGTTTACCGACCGTCGCGTGCAGAGAGCCCGACTCCCAGCGGAGTTGGTCGTTCCCCGGAGACACTACCGAGAGGTGCTGCGCCCTCGAACAGAGCGCGCACCCGATGGCAATCTTATCAACGGCGATGCGGAGGGTAGATAGGGGCTGGCGTGCTAAACGGGGCCGATGTGCTCGGGGAACGATGTGCGGAACCGCGCAACGCTCGCGCGGGTAGTAGTCACGTCAGTGCACTTTGGCGGGAAGGAAGAAGAAGATCCAATCGAAAAAGGAGTCCCGGTCAGTCGACGCCGGGCTCTCGGGAGAGCAGCAGATGATCCTCAAAGATTATCATAATGAGGTGTATAACTCGTCGGTCCCGATAGGATGGATCGGTCTCGAAGTACTTGCACATCTATATAAAGATCAGTCGAGTGCCGCACAGCGTTAATCGTCGAGCGAGTAATAAAAAAAAACATAAGACTAAAAGGAAATATAAAAATAAAAAAAAAGGAAACGAAACACTCGTCAACGATTACAATGAAGTTTGTTATCGTCGACAGCGTCTTGGTACACCTGACGATAATCCTCGGCGTTCAGACCGGTCGTTCGTTTGTCGTCGCGAAAGCGGAAAAGGTCGAACGTCCGTGTTTGCCGACGCACGCCGTGGCGATGCCTGGCGACGAGATCGAGCGCTTCGAGAACGGTTCGCTGCTTCACAAGGGTCTTCTTTATCCCGAGGACATTTACTGGCGCGACGGAAATCTCACTTACGGATGCGCCTGCATGCTGCAGACTAATTGCGTCAGAAAGTGCTGTCCCCACGGCAACGTCCTCAGCGACGGTGTTCAGCCCAAGTGTTCGCGACTAAACGACAGTACGACGATTCCCGAACTCGCGCTCGAGTCCCATCAGCTCGCGGAGGGAATAAGGAACATCAGCAGCGTGAACGATCGTTTCGACCTCGTGCCGAACATGCGGTGCTACAAGGCGGGGAGCGTTTCCATGAGGCTCGAACCGGAAATGTACCCGGACGACAAGTTCGTCATCCAATCGAACGGCACGCTCTTCGCGAACAAACAAAACTTTCCTCCGTGGAGATACTGCATGGAATGGAACGCCGACGTTACGAAGATCAGCGTCATTGTCTGCTACGAACCGACGCCCGAGCCCATAAAGGTCGACGACGCGGTCTACCGGATCAGCGTCATTATATCCATCCCCTTTCTCATCGCAACGCTTATAGTGTATGCGATAATTCCAGAACTGAGGAATCTTTACGGGATGACACTGATGTGCTACGTCGCCAGTCTCATCGCCGCTTACTGCTTCCACGCCGGTGGACATTTCGTTTATCACGGGGAACCTCTCTGCGCCGCTATAGGTAAGTCATGTCGTCAATCGTTCGGGGATTCGTCGATTCTGCGGAACTTTAAACGTCGACGCAGCTTTCGTCGCGTTTTATTTCACCTATGACATATTGAGGGGGTTCAGCTATTTTTGTAAGAGGTCGTATTCATGAAGTTGTTCGATTTTCTTTTTTGGCGAAATAATTGTCGTCTGTCCTATCGGGATTGGGGAAGAGCGAAGACTCAATGTACCTCTATTTTCATTCATCTAACCTAATAGACAAGATGCACAAAAAGTAGCAGTTGTCGCAAATACCGCGCCAATATTGCTACTTTTCGTGGCGTTTGTCTATCAGGGTATTTTGTTTGAGGGAAGCTACAACAAAATTGGAAATAAAATCGTATGCGTAACTTCGATTTTACTTGAGGATCGTACCTCCCTAATTTAACGGGGGACACGCACCGACCTCCGGAGAGTTGAAGAATTGATAGTTTGAAGACCTAATTTTCTGCCATTTTCATTCCGCCATTTTGTTTGAATGAAGTTACCAAAGAATTGGAAAGAAATGTCGTATTCAGAACTTGGGTTTTATTTGACTATGGTAGCTCGCAAATTTAACGGGCGACATGCATCGGCCTCCGTACAGCCCAAGCATTCATAGTTCAAAGACCCAATTTTCTTCCAGTTTCATTCGGCCATTTTGTTTGAATGAAGTTACAAAAGAATTGGAAAGAAATTTCGTATTCGAAATTTGGGTTTTATTTGATGATGGTACTTCCCGAATTTAACGGGTGACACGCACCGGCCTCTGGAAAGTTGAAGAATTGATAGTTTAAAGACCTAACTGTCTTTCATTTTCATGCCGCCATTTTGTTTGAATGAAGTTACAAAAGAATTGGAAAGAAATGTCGTATTCGGAACTTTGGTTTTATTTGACGATGGCGCCTCCCGAAATTAACGGGTGACACGCATCGGCCTCCGGAGAGTTGAAGAATTGATAGTTTAAAGACTTAATTTTCTTCCATTTTCATTCCGCCATTTTGTTTGAATGAAGTTACAAAAGAATCGGAAAGAAATGTCGTATTCGGAACTCTGGTTTTATTTGACGATGGTACTTCCCGAATTTAACAGGTGACACGCACTGGCGTCCGGAGAGTTGAAGAATTGATAGTTGAAAAACCCAAATTTCATCCATTTTTATTCCGCCATTTTGTTTGAATGAAGTTACAAAAGAATTGGAAAGAAATGTCATATTCGGGACTTGGGTTTTATTTGACGATGGCGGCTCCCGAATTTAACGGGTGACACGTACCGGCCTCCGAAGAGTTGAAGAACTTATAGTTTAAAGACCTAATTTTCTTCCATTTTCATTCCGCCATTTTGTTTGAACGAAGCTAGAAAAGAATTGGAAAGAAATGTCGTATTCGAATCTTGGGTTTTATTTGACGATGGCAGCTCCCGAATTTAACGAGTGAAACGCACCGGCCTCCGGAGAGTTGAAGAATTGATAGTTTAAAGACTGAATTTTCTTACATATTCATTCCGCCATTTTGTTTGAACGAATCTTTTTAAAAAAAGGGAAAAATGTACCTATGACCTGTTTTTTTAACGTTCGTACCTCCCTAATTCAACGGCTGACACGCACCAGCTGCCAGAGAGCCGAAGAATTCATCGTTCAAAGACTGAATTTTCAAGCAGCCGACCATTTCTCCACAAATCAACTCCACACACGCGTAGTTCCTTCCAACACAACCGTACACTACTACGCGTATGTAAAATCCGTTTGTGGTGAAACGGTGGCATGCCAATTTTCTTCAATTTTCATTGCGCCATTTTGTTTGAACGAGGCTAAAGAAGAAATTGGAAAAATGTCGTACCCGTGACTCGGATTTTTTTTTAACGATCGTACGTGCCTAATCCGACAGGTGCCACGCAGCGGCCTCCGGAGAGCCGAAGAATTCATAGTTAACGTATGTTTACCCGAGCGGCTTGAGAATCCACGTTTCAGTACTGTGTTTTACGACCGTCAAAGGTGTATACAGACGGGGCGCTCGACTTTAACGCACGAACGGAACACTGCCCGGTGCAGAGAAACCCCGGAGACCGTCGGGAGAGTTCCCCGAGCGTACGCCGAGAGATCCGCGGTAAACACGTATATTCGTCTTACACTCCCACAATCGTTTCAATGTTAGCGCATAGTTACGTGCCTAACTCGTCACCCCCGGAGTCACGCAATTGTGGACGAGGGCTCACGTACAGCCTCTAACGTTGACACCGATTCTCCGATCGATATATCGTGGAATAGTTTCACTCATTTGTATTATAACACATGTATATGTATGTATGCGTGCACACGACTAAGTTGCGGAACGCACCGCGTGTAATTAATCTCCGTAGAACGCCAAGTTTTACAAGAGAAAGAACTACTCGCCGAACGAAAAAGGACCGTGTACTGTGTCGATGACGTCGACGTTGTATATTGTTGTAAGCTAATCGTATACAGACGGGCCAAAGAGTGGGGATACCCGAAGGGACACCGAGTGAGGCCCCGGAGTTATATTCGAGTGTGACACGAAAGGCCTAGGCTCCGGCTCCGTCGGTTTCTTGGAACTTCGATCGCTGTCGCAAGCTTGGGCGGCATGTCGTCTCGCACACTTATTCACCTACCGAGCCATGCGAAGTAGCGATTTCCTCGTAAAACAGAGTTCGCCGTTGGTACTCGCCTGCTTAACGAATTCTCGCTCGCTCCTCGGCATACGCGATGTTTCGCCGAGCAGTAAACTGGCCGTGCGGACGCTTAAGGAAGATAAATGGAGGGAGGGCTTTAGCTCTTTCGACTCATTAAAGGCCTCTCGATACCTAGAGAGGGCCTCGCAGCGGTGGCGCGGCGCTGTTACGCCGAAGGAACTTGCTGTCGCCTCGTCGGCGTCGGGAATCGATGGAACTAACGGAAAAATTGGGATCCGCAACGGACAAACGACAGCGAGGGTTCAATCAAACTGTTTTAAGCGGAAGAAGAACAGACAAGCGAGATCTAAGACTAAGTGTGCGGAGTTTTTCGCGTGGTCGTAACTAACGGTCCTGGATCAACGAGATTATCAGAAACTGGAGCACGGAAGTGCGACTGGTCCCGGGACGCTGGCGTTATCCGCACGTGACCTACTGCGGTGGCCAAATAAAGCCTCATTTAATCGAGGTTTTAACCCGGCGTCGCCCGCTGAGTGTACCGCTGCGAGCCGCACTGTTTAATTTTTTAGGCCATTGTTTTTAACGGTCCACATTTAACGGCCTTGACCCCGGTTCAAAATGCCAAAAAAATTCGAATTACGAAGATGGGCAAGGAAAAAAGTTTTCGAAGTGTCTAGTTGTCCGGATATCGGACGACGTACTACATATTATTCGTCCGGATATCGGACGACGTAGGGTAGAGAGGGGCAAAATGGGGCAACGGGGCAAAACGGGGTTTTTGGGCAAAACGTCATTTTCCAATAATTTTTGGATGTCCGAATTCGACCTATCGGATACATCAGTCTTTTCTGCCCAGTTTTGCCACCTTGTCCGATCCAAAAATGATTGGAAAATGACGTTTTGCCCAAAAAGCCCGTTTTGCCCCGTTGCCCCATTTTGCCCCGCTCTCCCCTACTACATATTATTCGTGCGGATACATAGAATGCAAATGGCCTGAACTTCGCGGCGACCGCAGCTAGATGGTTAGATGATCCTGGATATTTCTCGGAAGCGGTTCGGTACCCACTACAGTAAACGACCGCGTTTCTCCAAACCTCGGGAGCCAAGCCAAGTAGGTACGACCGCGTAAGTTGGATATTCTACTACCTGCTCAAGTAACTGCCCACCGTCCCTTTCCGTACGTAACTTTCTTATTCCCAGTGCCTTTACGCGTAGGGCGTGGGTATACGTATAGCCGCAAAAATGACCGTAATTTAAGCGCGCGGAAATATACTCCATGTACTTCCCAGCTCCAGCCATAGTTTGAAACGGTAATATTCTTAAATTGAATACGAAATGCATTCGGCCGTTTAAGGAATTCCCATAAAAATTCCGTTTTATAAATTACGCATGGTATGGTTATTTGATCGTTTGCTTTGCTAAAGTTAACAAATGCAATTTAATTGCGTGAAACTCGTTTGCCGCTTCCAGACAACAAAATAATATATGGGTTTACTGTAAGAAAATAAATGTTCAGTCTTGTGGTTTTTCTAATATTATGCCGCATTCATGGATCACCGAGTCAGGAACCTAAAGTAATATAAACGGTATCCTCGATTTATTACCTATGGCTCGATACCAATGTAAGTTGTAATAAAGGGATTGGCAATATACCTGATGCACCGGGCTCGCGCGAGCTACCGGGCATGCTATATTTTATTGCGTATTGGATATACCCGTTGCCTATTAAGTGTAACATCGTTTACGATTATTTAGATCGTTTAAAACATCCAGCGTCTGGAAGTGAACGAAATATCTAAATATTGTCTCGATTATATTCAATGAATAATAAAGTTCATACTTTTGTTTAGTACAAAAATTTGGTCACTATTTGAACCCATTGACCGTTAATCACTTAATTGCACCTAGCGTTAAAACCCGTCGTGGTTTTTCGTGGAAGCGACGAGAAAGACTACTGTTATCAAAGAATTCAATGTTTTTATATCTCGGTTCTGTCAATGAACATTAATTTTCAATGCCAGAAGCGGAATGAAACAGTTAATAAGTGTCGAATGAACAGAAACTATATGACAAACATGGCCACAGCAATATTTGTTTCATGCAGAAATATTTATCTAGCAATAATTGACGGAAATACCAATCGTTGTGGCATTTTGCAATGCCAAGCCTTTGCTTCCAAGTAGACAAAGATTTTTCATAAATAAAATAATTCGAGATATTCTCTAAAAACCATTTGTGTGTGTTGCCGATTTCGCAAATTGTTAACTACAAAATCGTATGTTCGGCAAGGCATACTGTTGTACCATTGTATCCGGATGAATAATGGTATATTATTCATCCGGATATTTTATTCTATGATTTTCACTTTTATATCTGGTCGAACAATTGTATATTAATCGTCGAGGTGCCTTCAATCATACACCGTTCAATCGTGTATTCCTTCGTTATTACGGAAATAAATCATAATTTCGTTCAAGTGTACACAATAAATAACATTTGCTCAATTATCAGATCGAAAACTGTCCGTCGCGATTTCCTTATACCACAAAAAGTTTACGTATTCAATATGTTACACATTAATAAGTTCACTGTGACACTTCCCAAACCTTACAGCTTTAAAACATTGCACATCCAATATACTCCACATGCGTAAGCTTACATGCGTACAACTTTACATCGAGGGGGAGGAAAGGCGGTCTTTGAGAGGTGCGTTCGACGAGCGCCACTGTTATTCTGCAGGTAAGATGAACCACATGGCTGGTTCCCAAGTGATTAACGGTCAACGTCCGGTTCATCTTACCTGCAGAATAACAGTGGCGCTCATCGAACGCTCCTCTCAAAGGTCGCCTCCCCCCCTCCCCCGGTGTAAAGTTGCACGCATGTTAGCTTACGCATGTGGAATATATTGGATGTGTAATGTTTTACAGCTGTAAGGTTTAGCAAGTGTTACAATGAAATGGTGTAATAACTTACTAATGTGTAACATGTTACCCAGATAAACAAGCGCCATGAAAAGTAGCCATATTAGCGCGATATTTTCGACATGTGCGGCACATGTCGCAATTATTGCGCCAACTGCTACTTTTCGTGCCGCTTGTCTATCAGGGCAAATAGGTAAAGTTTTTGTGGCAAAAGGAAATCGCGATGTACAGTTTTTGATCCGTTAAGGTGATGTAAAATACCGTCGCCGGTAACAAAAACTGTACAGCGTGCCGTTTTAAGACCGTGATCCACCAAGGAAAAAGCAAATCGTCTTTCCCTGAGGAATCGGCAGACGCAGGGAAAGACAATTACGATAATTCTCTTTTTTCTTGGCGGTCTGCGATCTCAAAACGGCATGCAGTACAGTTTTTGTTGCTGACTGAGCGCGGCGTAAGTGGGTGGAGCGTTTATACCACATCACCTTACTTGGGCAAGTGTTAGATTTTTGCGGTGTACCCTTGAACGAAGTTGTGAACATACGTAACGTTTTTTACGGTGTACGATTTATTTCCGTAATTACGAACGAGCAAACGACTGAACGGTGTACGATTGAAGGCGCCTTTATTCGACCGGATATTTTATTCTGTGCTTTTAACTTTTATATATGGACAAACAATTGTATATTGTTCGTCCGGACGCAACCATAATCTTTAATGTCCTACTGGCATTATGCTACAAGTTTTCAAGCCTACACTATAGAAGAAGTACGCATGTGTTAACTACGCCGGTGTTTATACGTTTTTTTCTACTTAATTTAATTTTTTGAATTGTATTATTTTTTGTTTTTGTGCATTTATATTTTGTTCGCTATGTTTTGTTTCTTGCTTTTTGTTTTACACTCGTTCAAGCCTACACGATAGAAGGTCATAAAAGAGCAGAAGAAAATATATATTACTCATCCGGTGACAGTGAAAATAAGCTCGGTTTACACTAGTTATAAACGAATAGTCGATTATCGGGCACTATCCGAACGAATAATATTCACTTATTCGTATGTTACCCGGCCGGGTAGTCACAGCGAAAAGTTTTTCGCTCGTCGTTTCATAACTGTGTCCGTATCATTGTCACGGCCGAATATGAATCTTCCAATTAGCCGGGTTCTGGCGTTCTGGCACGGAAACTCGCGCGCCAGACGCGAAGTAAACAGTATTGTTTTCGTCGCCCACCATTATTAAAACGTTGCGGACAAAATAGGCCACGCCCCTCGGATTAATTACCGAAAAACTAAAATACCCTGGTAAAAAAAGATGATACCATCACTTATCGTTAAAAGACCTGCATCAGTGAGATGCGGGCCGAGCTCGTAGCACGTGTAGGCCTGCACGCGATAGCAGAATCAACCGGTCAGTTAGGTCAAGAATAAAACCGCCCAGATTGCATATCTAATTTTCCGTCCCGAGGAAAATTCACATTAAAATGTACATTAGCATGCACGCAATTACCGAGAACAAGTTCACAAGGCCTTCATTGATCGTACTATTCTCGTAAAAAAAATTATAATAAAAATAAAACATTAAATCCCATTCATCGTGCCGATAAGCCTTAAGATATATCGTCGAGAGATAACGGGGTTTTGTGTCGTAGATGATAAAGCTTGTCTTCGCGAAATTCCGCTCACGCCTGCTAGTGCGTCAACGCCGTCACATTGTATTTCATACAACACCAACACACATTATTTATCGATGATCCGTCCAACTGCTTGGAACCGATAGTACACAGCGAGGCCGCGATAGAAATCCAATAATTCGATATATCACTCGGCCGGCGTGTTACCGATTACGAAGGCCAACAGACCCGACTCGATTACGAACTGGTGGTGTGGTCGGCCACGTGCTGCTAAAAGGTGTAGTCCCCTCGACGCTGCGAACACAGAGCGGGAGCGAAAAACGCGCGGAACGCCGCAGAGCGAAACGCAAAAGGTTTTATCGACCCCGCGCGGGATCTCAGACGTTCTAGTCTGTCCGACGCCGATCAGTGGTTCGACCGTGATCAAATGAGTCGCACATCGTCGCGCTATTAATTCGACGCTAATTCGAACAAACTGTGAAGATAAATACTACTGTCAAATAATTCCGACGGCGGTGTAAACAAAAAAAAGAAATAAAAATAACACAAAACAGAACCGTTCTACAATGCTAACACAAAACAGAAATACTACTGTCAAATAATTCCGATGACGGTGTAAACAAAACAAAAGAAATAAAAATAACACAAAAGAGAACCGTTGGGCAAGGGGGGCGCTTGGGTGTTCTCTCGTCTCGGGAAGCGTCGCCGCCCGCCGCGCCACTCGAGTGTCTACATCCTTCGGCAAACTCTTCCCACTTTCGGCTGCGTCCGTTTCCGATTCATAGCGCCCCGAGAAGTCTGTCGTCGCGCGGATTACCGAGATACACTCGGAGTCTTATGCAGTAAAGTTATTTTTCGACAAATGTCGTCGCGGCGTGACGGCTCTAACGAGTCCAGGCGGTTTACGACCGAAGGGCGGGCTTCCTCGTCTTTCGCGTTTCCGTTCATCACCGCGAAGACGGCAATGTGCCAGTTTCTATTTCTTACCAGAGATCGATAAGCCACTAGGACGATCTTCGGGCAACCGGAGAGGCGCGCGGGGGGCGAATTATCGACCGGGCATCGCTCACTGTATCGCGTTGCTTCGTCCTTCCCCCTCCCTGCCGCGCTCTTACGACTGTTTTTTTTTCTACTACGTTTTTATTATTACTCATCAGAGAAAGAAAGAAAATAGTAAGAAGTTCGCGGCTAATTCTCTCAGTCGGAATCCCTCGAGACCTCCCACACGTGCTCTTCGTGGACGATAAAATTAATGGCCCGGGGGCCTCTCTAATCTTGTCATTCTCGTAGCTCTTCTGACATAAGCGAGGCGTTAACTTGCTGCGTCGTCTCTCGGGTCTCTGGAACACTCTTTCGCAGTTATTGCTTATAGAAGTGCCGAGCGGAGGGCAGTCGCGGCGGCTAGTTCTAAACTACAGGTTGCTTAGTTCGTATTGGCTTCCCGAAGGTGGAGTTCGAAGTGAGCTAGTGTCTTTTTTTTTTTTTTTTTTCCATAGAA